>VWZX01011402.1:0-11925 GCA_013399015.1 Galbula dea
AATTTTTTCACAGTGAGGGTGACAGCACTGGAACAGACTTCGCAGAGGGGTTGTGGAGTCTCCTTATGTGGAGATATTCAAAACCCGTCTGGACGTGCTTCTGTGTGACCTGGTCTAGGGAATCCTAGTGTGGAAGGGGGCTTGGACTAGATGATCTTTCGAGGTCCCTTCCAACTCCTAATATTCTGTGATTCTGTGATCCTGCTTGGGCAAAAGCATGAAAAGCCTTTCAAAGTAGTACCTCTGTGTTACACTATCATTACTGCAGCACTCGTAAAATTAGAGCCCCCCCCAAATGGCTGCCCAAATATAAAAGGGGAGGACATAGCTGTTTCTTAGCATCCCAAGACTTAAAGGAAGCTAGCCATACACATTTGATCCTTATTGGAGAAGTTTCTGCAGTATGTACAACCTCTATGTGTTGGCCTGTTTACCTAAATAGGGAGATAAGTAGCAACTCTGGCTCAGTCTTATCGAAGTAACCACTATTTGTTACATGTCTGCACTGTGTATATCTGTATGCATGTAAATCTGTTCAAGATACCTGAACTTCAATAGGATTTTCATCCAAGTGATCACATAAGGAGAGGGTTGCCACTTTTCTTATTTGCTTATTAGGACCTTCAGTGAGCAGTTTCCCCATTTGGTGATATCTGGTGCTGATGTTACCAGTGCTAGGACTTGCATTACTGCTATCTGGGCTTCTGTGACTAACACATTTTCTTTCTAACTCCTGCTTACTTTATACTCCCATTGCTTAACCTCCACAAACCTCGTAGCAAAACCAAGAGTCTTGATTGTTAGAAGTAAACTCCACTACATATATTGGATGAGATCCCTCCCCTAGAGTCTTAAGATAGCACCATGCTTTTCACCAGTCCTTGAAGTATTTTAGAGATCATGTATATTGAACTACATTAATAAGCTATTAGGAAATGCAGCAAGACTAAGAGGAAAAGAAGGAAAATCTTGCAAAGCATTACCTAATATCACAATTTCATATATTATATAGAAGAAGCTGACATCCTTATATTTTTCATTTGAGTTGAGAGCATACAACATAAGGAATCTAATAAAACCTGGAATATAGTTTTGATTTGGTAATTATAAAATATTTTGCTTTGCAGTGAAGGCTGGGTTTCTTTCTCATTGTTTTGCAAGCAAGCAACAGCTTATATTCTCAAACTTAGTGTTCTTACTTTTGTAATATTCAGAGACTTTACAAGAAAAACCTGTTCATTAGCTTATAAGTTAAAATAAATTACATATAGAATTATTTAATAAATACATCTGTGCTCACATTATCTCCATCCAAATGATGTCAGTAGAAGAATAGCTCAGACTATAAACTTTCTGTGTAGCTACAGTTAATTGAATTCTTATGTTTGGGGTGTTCTTGAAGAAATTAGGAAGTAATTATGCTGTGCTATTAATAGTATCTAATTGATCTGCTGGTATAACCAACAAACAGATCAAGGTCAACAGCTTATTCAGCTTTTAAGCTTGATATGATCTCAGAGATAATGCAATAGACTTCATCCCCTCCTCTGTCATGATTTGCTTACTGGAGTTCTGCCAGCTATACTGGGAGTTATGCCACTTTCTTCAGTCCAAATATGCCATCTACCATATAAAGTCCATCAATGCATGCTAGACTAGACATCTGTTCTTGAGAGACTTTTTATAGCCTTGAACCTCACACCACTAGGCAACAATGCATTTGTTTCTCAGTTCTACTCACAGCAGGGCACCCTCCAACTCCCTCTGAATCAGCTCTCTGGTTGTAGGGGTAAACAAAGTGGGCAACTCTCACTGAATGAATGAACATTATGGGTGGAAAGGCGTGTCCCAGACTTTCACCTACCACTAACCCACATCACCCAGACACTAAAAAGGCAGCCAAAAAGTAAAGGTAAAATTCAGCAGTACAGTTTACATGGCTGTAATTCCACACAGCTTCTACAAATCTAGCTTAACAGGCCAGCGCTCTGACTCTTTGCATTGATTCAGCACACCAGTGGATTTGTTCCTAAAGAATGAAGTCAAAACTCCCTTTGGCTTTGACAGGGTCTGGCTTTCACCCTGCAGAGCAACAAATCAATACAAGCTTTGGAAGGCAGAATTCACTGTAAATGCCTCTGAAGGGGGAGGTATGGAAAATGCAATTACCCAGGGAAGGAAATAATAAGACAAACCTTTTTGTATTTGCCCTCTCTCCCCTCCCCATGCCCTGCCCATCCTTTTATTATTTTGTTTTCCTCCCCTGGTGGAGCATAGAATCCCAGGAATAGAAAAGGAAAAACATTTGGAGCATTTTATAATTCTCCCAAACTGAAGGAAGTAAGAATGCAGGAAATTTTCTTACCAACAGAATTACAAAGATGCAGATATCTGACACAGTATTTTTCAGTCTGTTGAGTAATGCCATCATTAAGGGAAAAAATATCTGTAAAAATTGTCATACTGTGGGGATCAGTGTTGCGGCCTCTCCTGTTCAACATCTTTATTGACGACTTGGATGAGGGGATAGAGCGCACCCTTAGTAAGTTTGCAGATGACACTAAGCTGGGTGGGAGTGTCCATCTGCTTGAGGGTAGGCAGGCTCTGCAGAGGGACCTAGATAGACTGGATAGATGGGCAAAGGCCAATGGGATGAGTTTTAATAAGGCTAAATGTAAAGTCCTGCATTTTGGTTGTAACAACCCCCAGCAGCGCTACAGGCTCAGGAAGGTGTGGCTGGAGAGCTCCCCAGCAGAGAAGGACCTGGGGGTGCTGATTGACGGCCAGCTGAACATGAGTCAGCAGTGTGCCCAGGTGGCTAAGAAGGCCAATGGCATCCTGGCTTGCATCAGGAATAGTGTGAGCAGTAGGAGCAGGGAGGTGATCTTGCCACTGTACATAGCACTGGTGAGGCCACACCTCGAGTACTGTGTGCAGTTTTGNAGAGTCACCGTCCCTGGAGGTTTTTAAGAAGAGGATAGATGTGTTTCTTCTGGGGATGATTTAGGGGTAAGAGTAATGTAGACCTATCTGTTGGACCAGATGATCTTGAGGGTCCTTTCCAACCGTAATGATTCTGTGATTCTGTGATTCTGTGAACTCCTGTGCCAGATCTACCCAGAGAGGTTGTGGAGTGTCCTTCTCTGGAGATATTAAAAAACCTGTCTCTACGCACTTCTGTTTGACCTGTTCTAAGGAATCCTGCTGTGGCAGGGGTGTTGGACTAGGTGATCTTTTGAGGTTCCTTCCAACTCCTAACATTCTGTGTGATTCTGTGATTAGAAGACCATGACTCAGTTACCTCTTGGTGTCAAGGATAAGCAAGCATCAGTGTTAGTGGTGTTAGTAGTCAATAAGGCACAATAGTTGTCTTCAGGTGCCTAAAAATGAGTTGTTATTGCTGGGATTATGATGAAACCCCTTTATGAATATGAATGTTAAGTTTCTGGTATATATTCTTAACTTTTAAGATTATTTTAATGGGAATTTTGTTTCTTGAATGCTGCTCTTTTTTGCCTTTTTCCACATGTTGGTTATGGTGAGCTGCTTTGTTGCTGCTGTTCATTGTCCAGAGGCAGCCCTACTTTGGTCCCTCTGGAAAAGCAGAGAGCACAGGACATGGTTTTCTGTACATACATAGCTCAATTCCTGTGTTTTAAATGCAGCTATCTCTGGGGTTAAACACAATAGCTGTTTAACAATTTTCAGTAGTGAAGGATGTCTTCTGCAAGTCAAACTGATTGAGGGCTATCTGAAAAGAAGAAAGGGGGATGCAAACGCCATGAATTATAGATGGCAATCTGTCTATTTTACCGTTACATATCTACAGTTGGAACAGATTCGTTCCTCTTGCACCTCCCATTGTGCAGTCATCCCCTCTGTACTTTCATTTCCATTGTTTCTCCTTCCACGTATTGCACATTCAAACCCTGTCTCCACTATACATTCAGGCTCTGTTTGCAGGACATCCATCCACGGGCTCAGCTGTTTCACAAACAGATCTAATAGCTGTGGTGTGCTCACATGAGCACGATGGGTAATAGCAGAGCAGATTGAACTATATTGTCCCAGGAGTTCATATATTTTTTTACACTCATAAGGTACACAGCATCTTGCTATGACAATAAGGCTAAGTCAAGCATCTCAGGAATGCAATAAAGCAGATTACAATACTGTTCTTTTACTCATTTTTAGCACAATTCCCCTCCCACTTTCTTTTAATGATGTTAATCAATGCCAAGCTACTTTACACCAATTCCCAAATGGTCGTTTTTCTCTACATTTTCTTCCTCTTCACCCCTGACATTTAGTTCTTATTCCTCCTGAAACAGATTTCCATGCAGATAAAACTAGGATTTTTTTAAAAGATCAAAGAAAGTTAAGGACATGAATTTCAGCAGAACTCCAAGCAATTCAGGCTTAAAAATGGCAAGGTTAGTATTTTTTCCCCTCCCCAAGCCAAGTTACATTATTAAGTGAAATAAGGTTGACAAAGGATGCCATATTCAAACAGCCAGCTTTCTCATTTACAGTGTTATTTTTAATATACACCTTTCTAATGCAGCTATGGTAGGCAATGAACAGCCCAGTTCTCCACTCAGACACAGGTGAGGGGCTCCCCAGCATTTCAATATGAGCTATCCTTCCCCTGTGACACCAGATCACAGACTTATGCAAAATCTGGAGGTGACCACTTCGTCCCCTCCCCAGTTTGTGCCTGCTTAACCAAGTGACAGCTTCATTCACCTCTTGTAACCTGATGCTTTGTGCAGCTTGTCTGCTTTCAGTCTGGGAGAAGTAATACTCAGTTCTTTAAAGCATCAAGTAGGCAAACTGGCCCATGCTTTTCTTTGTTAGTTGTCGCTGTAGTATCACCATTCCCATACATTTAAAATCAGGATCCAAGCTTTATAGAAACACAAAAGCTCCTTAAATTCTGAAGTGTTTTGTAATAGATGCGTATGGCATTTTTTAAGTTTGCATCATGACTTGCCTTGTCTGTTCATTTTTTTTTCATTCATCCTAAAGCTGAGGAATGGAGGGAGAGGCAGGTCCAGTGATTATGATGCTTTGAAACTTACTGTAAAAATGAGCTTATAATGCTCACTTCATTCCAGGATTGCAGGTGCTAGTTAAAAAAATAAATCATTAACAGAGATAAAATTTATGACAAGAAATAATTTACTACTGCAAATGACACACTGTACAATGACAAAGTCAACGAAAAGCTGAAATCCTTTTTTTCACACAGGGTGCAGCCTCTACAGGACTACAAGCCTGCAAGAGCAAGATAGACAACTTTTGCCCAGAGCATACAGATATAGCTGATCCTGTCTTCTCACAGGAAAAAAGAGCTCTTTCTATGTGCCTTCTAGCTCAACAGTAGTGACAGTCTGTGCACTCAATTCCACTTTGCATTCATATAGTCTTTCCCACCTTGAAAGATCCCACTGAGTGCAGCAAACTATATATAAGGACTGACATCCACCCGTCCCGAGATAGCCACAAGCATCTATCTTAATGACCTGCAACACCACCAGACAACAAATATTGGAGAGAGTCTGAGATGATGGGCTGGTGCAAAATGAGCTGGAGCAGCTCTGTATAGATTTACACCAGTGGAAAGTCAGGTCCAGGGATGGAAAATAGTTACTACGTGCAATGGAAAGTAAATGTGTACCCTGGAAGGCCAAACACTGGATTGAAATTGGACATGAATTGTAACATAGACGAAGCTTTAAAAAATGTATCATCATATATAATCATCCTTAATGTTACTGACTTCTCTTACAAGGGTGCAGAGAAGCTTCTTCTGGACGTTATCAGTGACACAGAGATGCTCCACAAGCAGAAGACATAGGAGTGCAGCTCAGAAAGGGCCCTGCCTTCATCTTAATGTCCCTGGTAATAAAGAAAAAGAGAGAAAAAAATAAATCTGTGAATGATGGAGAAATAGGCTAGTTTGACAAATTGATTATGACTTCCTTTCTTTTTTTTCTACCGAACAGGACAAACATAGAAGCATCAATTCCCCTGTAATATCTGTCTTTTCCTTCCTCTATTAAAATTAGGGTTTTTTTTCAAGGTAAAACACATGTAAAATACAGACTAGCTAGAAATCAGGATCAAAGCTGAACCTGAACTTAACAAATACACTCCTGAGAATGACATTCAATTGCCAAAAATCTTATAAATCAGTTTCCAAAGTGACAGGAACTTCCCAACATCATGATGGCAATCAGATGAGGCTAACTTTTTTTGTGGGATTTTTGCCTGACACAGGGAAAGTGAGTACAAATCAAGAGTCCTTTGCCCCTTTGCACATCGGCAATTCACGCCACATATATTTAATACTCACAATGGACTTGGAGTGCTTTTTTATCCTAACCACCAGGGTGAGTCACTTTAAGGTATATAAGTGCAAATCCTTTTTAGTCTTATATCCCTCTCTTTCCTCTCCCTTTAATGAACCGTCTCTGCATGTTATTACAGTTTATTTCATTAGAAATAAGACATATATATGAGTTCTGGAAAAAACACCTGGATTCATTTAGTGTTAAATTTAGGGTATGTTGAAGAAAACTTACATTTCCTAATGCCATGTACTTCATTCAGTTAAGCCAGTCCTGAATCTCAGTCCCTGGTCAGAGCTTCCTCCATCATACTTTATATGCCAGGTTTACAATCCCAGTTCTGTACCTCACCACCGTCCCTGTGATTAGTCTGAGTCTATCTTTACCAATACTGAAGTATTTAGGCTTCTTATATGTATTGACCATGGATTTCCATATTGTCTGATGTGCTTAACACGGATGTGCTGGCTGCACTGCTCATTGCTGTCCTCTGACTCTTCATGTTTCAGTTCCAACACAGAAACACTTGTAATGCTGGGGTTTTGTTTGTTTGTTTGTTTCGTAAGACCATCTGACTTTGTTTACTAAATCAGATGTGACACGCAGGGATTGCATCACTGTTTTACATCTACTTGTTCACTCACTGTGCTGCTGAACATTTAGTTTGGCTGGAGCTGAGGCAGTGCTGAATATACCTAAGTCCCACAGTTCTTCTAACTGAAGAACCTGGTTCTTTTCAAACCTACTTGTAGGCATCCAATAAGAAATTACGTAGTGCATGTTGGCTGGATTGGAGAGGAAGAAGGTAGGGGAAAGAAATAAGAAAATGAACTATAAGATACAGAAGATTCTCAGTAAAATGTTAGCAGAACTGAGGAAGATACTGTTATCTTTAAACTTTCACGTTTCTGTCCTGTTATCATTACCACATGATGCAATCTTAAAACATATAGCTACACTAAGCAAATTAAACCAGCCAAGAAACAAGTGACACCGTACAGTTGTATCCACCTAAATAAAATCTCTTCCACTCAAAAGTGGTAGAGTGAATCTAAATTTCTTCCTGGAAAGGATGCCTGGCCCATAACAATCTATTTGGCCATGGCTCAGTGACTTAGTCCATGCCTTGACTTCATTTAGCTGATACAGAGAAAAGCAGAGTGCTGAGACTTTGTCCCCATTTTAAAATTTGGGGAAGAAAGAAAAGCCTATCCAACTACCTTTTATATCTGTGAATTCCCCTTTAAGTTATATTCTATTACCTAGCTGTTAATTCAAGAAAAACCAAGACTTCATAAGAAGATAATTCAAAGCAGATGAGATTGTTACGGGAGGAAAGGATTTGTGTTGTGCTTGAGTTCTGCCTATGAAAAACAGAGAGAAGACTTAGTCATAACCGGATAGAGATTTGATGTCCCTACACATAGGTATCCTGGGCTTTGTGGTCTTTCCTGTAATAAATCACTGAAAGAAGAATGGGACCGAAGCTCGGTAATATGCAGATCAGTGCGTATGTGAAGACCAAAGGTGTTTAAGTCTGAAAAATGCCTCCAGATTAATCTCATATTGAGATCACCCTGTATAAAAGAACACTGCATATGAATATTGTGCTATGTCTTGTTCTTGGGCAGAAGAGTAAATGAGCAGATACCCACAAACATGTCAGTGTGCAAAAAAAAAAACGGTGAGGGGCTGAAGAAACATTAAATTTGGAACAAGGGAAAACATTATTAAGATAAAAACTATGCAGGCTATGGATTGAAGTGCATGGGAATGAAGGAACCTCTTGAGAGTGGTGCTGCTCAAGGCTGGACAAAACAATATCTGATCAGTAGGGACTGGTGTAAACCCTGCCATTGCAGAGAAGTGAGGTGCTCTGCTACCACCAAAACTTATAAGCCCCAAACTTTACCTAAGCACCTTTCAGGGCTTAGATCTTTGAGTCTTTGTGAAGCTGTCCATTTTCAAAAAAGTGCAGAATTTACTACAGGGAGGAAAAAATGGAGGCTGAGTGCCATTAATAGGATCTATGGCAACATTCTGTAATACATCAGTCCTACATAACATAATAGCCATATAACTCATACAAGGCTCTAGCTCATGTGAAGCATGGAGTTCTACATTATACAGGGGAGGAATAAGCAACATAGTCACATATTCTGTAGCTGTGCAAGTTTACAATACAAGCAGCAAGCTTTCCAGGCTCTAAATGCTGCTTGGCTAGATAAAAAATTGGTTGGATTGCTGAGTCCAGAGGGTTGTGCTCAATGGAGTCAAGTCCGGTTGGCGGCCAGTCACGAGCGGTGTCCCTCAGGGGTCAGTACTGGGGCCTCTCCTGTTCAACATCTTTATTGACGACTTGGATGAGGGGATAGAGCGCACCCTTAGTAAGTTTGCAGATGACACTAAGCTGGGTGGGAGTGTCAATCTGCTTGAGGGTAGGCAGGCTCTGCAGAGGGACCTAGACAGGCTGGATAGATGGGCAAAGGCCAATGGGATGAGTTTTAATAAGCGTAAATGTAGAGTCCTGCATTTTGGTCGCAACCACTCCCAGCAGCGCTACAGGCTTGGGGAGGAGTGGCTGGAGAGCTCCCCAGCAGAGAAGGATCTGGGGATGCTGATTGACGGCCGGCTGAACATGAGTCAGCAGTGTGCCCAGGTGGCTAAGAAGGCCAATGGCATCCTGGCTTGCATCAGGAATAGTTTGACCAGCAGGAGCAGGGAGGTGATCTTGCCACTGTCCTCGGCACTGGTGAGGCCACACCTCGAGTACTGTGTGCAGTTTTGGGCACCACAGTTTAGGAAGGACATTGATCTACTAGAGAGGGTGCAGAGAAGGGCAACTAAGCTAGTCAGGGGTCTGGAGAACAGGCCTTATGAGGAGAGGCTTAGGGAGTTGGGGTTGTTTAGCCTGGAGAAAAGGAGGCTGAGGGGAGACCTTATCGCTCTCTTCAGCTACTTAAAAGGTCATTCTAGGAAGGCAGGTGTTGGCCTCTTCTCCCTTGTGACTAGTGACAGGACTAGAGGGAATGGGCTTAAGCTGTGCCAGGGTAGGTTTAGGTTAGGTATTAGGAAGAATTTCTTTACTGAAAGAGTGGTGAGATATTGGAATAGGCTGCCAGGGAAGTGGTGGAGTCGCCATCCCTGGAGGTTTTTAAGAAGAGGATAGATGTGTTTCTTCAGGGGATGATTTAGGGATAAGAGTAGTGTAGGGCTGCCAGTTGGACTAGATGATCTTGAGGGTCCTTTCCAACCATAATGATTCTGCGATTCTGTGAAAGGACAAGACATAGGAACAGTTCTATCTCTGTTTTTTATGAAAGTTAAAGCATTTTCTATGCTGGAGAACTGAGCAACTCTTTGCAAAGCTCTGTGTGTATGTGTGTGTGAGTAGCAATGATGGTTAGTTGTCTTAGAAGAGAAAGCAGGGAATGAACAGGGAATTAAATTTGCCTTTTTCTTCTCTCAAGAGGTGATGCTATCAGTGAATAATGAAGTGAAATGAGATATATTCTCAGATGTAAATTGCTACAGCTTGGCTGAAGTGAAGGAAGCTCTCTTCCTTTATACTAGCTAAGGATATATTAAAGAATAAAATTATGAGGAAAACTTCACTGTTACAGACCAGGTTTATTTAAGGAAATAGAGAGCTCTGAACTTGCCATATTACAGTTTTTACAGCCCTCAATTCACATGGTTAGGCATAGATGGTGATAACCAACTTCAGATCAGCCAGAAAACACATACAATCTGATTTCAGTCCTTGATTTTTTTTTTCTTTAAGACCTGAGTTCAAAGCTTTGGACTTCTACTACAACAGGTGATGAACATTACAAGTAGCTACAAATGACCCTTTAAAAGCTTGAGCCTTTCACAGAAAGCAACCTTTGCCATGGAAACTCAGTATCAGACCTCAATAATTCATGCTTTTTAAGCCCAGAAGAGACTGGTGTGACAATTTAAGCTAGCCTGCTACATAAAACAGGCTTTCAGACTTCCCTGAATTATTTCCCATTTCAAGTTCAAAAGCTATTATCAAAGTAAAATATGTGTTTTAGAAAAGCACCCAATCACATTTTGAAGTAGTTAGTGACAGGTTATCTTCTATAGTCCTTGTCTAAAGACTTGTAATAGTTAATTACTCTTTAAAAAGGGGACCTTATTTCTTCTTTGCATGTCAGGCATCATCTTCTACGGTTTGGTTCTTTCTACATCCCCATCTGCTAAGATAAAGAGCCCTGTATTCTCATATTTCTGTTCTGCAGAAAGTGATTAAATCAACTCTTAATTTTATCTTTGAGGAGCTAACTGGTTCCTTCATTCTCTCATGATATATCTGGCATATGAAAGATGTATGTAAAAATCTCTCAGGGAATGAGAACGGAGAAGAGTCATTCGCTGCTTCTCCCCGTGTAATGACTGGGAGCTATCGAACAAAGCTGTCAGGATGCACACTTACAACAGATTCAGGGAAGTTAATTTTTAATGGGACCCAGTCAGGTGTTGAAACTTCTTTCTGCCAAACATATAAATAGCCACAAAAATCATTAGAAGTGTACTCCTTTCCCCAGGTGTCTGTTCCTGCCAGTCCCATGGCAGTGTTGCTTGTGCCTCCATCTATCTGTAGGGGTATATGTTTTGTGTGTCAAGTCCAAGCTTCAAATTAGCAGAACCTTCAGCAATAGATAATGAAGAAGGGGATATATATCTTTATTTCTCGTAGTTGCCAAACATTCAAAGTAGCATATATAGCTCTGTGGAGGTTCCTTTCCATGCTCAAAATGTCAAGGTTCAGGGCCAGCCACTGAGATCTGAGTATAGGCTACAGCTTCAGTTGGAAGTTTGAGATCCTGAGTAGGAGGTGAGAATTATGTGCTTCTGTGAACAGAAGTTGCAGAGCCTATCCAAAAAGACAGCACTTGTGGATTTTCTCCTGCAGCAAAGGGCTTCGCCTGATTGTCCAAACTGGCAGCCTGTATCTGTGTATGTGAAAGCATGTGTGAAGAGACCTGCATTATAACTGGACAGAGTGAACATGCACAGGAGGAGAAAAACTACTCTTATGATTCTCTGTCTCCAGTCTTGATCACGGGGAGGGTGGCTTAAAGCAACAGAGGCTGAAAACTAGAAAGCCTACTCTGAAATTAAGCCATAAGGTCTGACTGAAAAGTGAAAGAAGCAGGGGAGTATGGATAATTGCACCCGTAGGGCAATTAGAATTACAAGGAGCAGTGGAGCTCCTCTTCAGTCCCAAGAGTGTGATTAATTGGCAATAGCAACTCCCCCTCCCCCAGAATTGCCTTATTGCTATTATGAAGCCAAGGCTTTATTTTTTATTTTATNAGAAAGCCTACTCTGAAATTAAGCCATAAGGTCTGACTGAAAAGTGAAAGAAGCAGGGGAGTATGGATAATTGCACCCGTAGGGCAATTAGAATTACAAGGAGCAGTGGAGCTCCTCTTCAGTCCCAAGAGTGTGATTAATTGGCAATAGCAACTCCCCCTCCCCCAGAATTGCCTTATTGCTATTATGAAGCCAAGGCTTTATTTTTTATTTTATTATTTTTTATTTA
>VWZX01011514.1:884-37334 GCA_013399015.1 Galbula dea
TATGAAGTTTAACAAGGGCAAGTGCTGGGTTCTGCACTTGGGAAGGGGCAACCTGAAACCAGCTTACTAACTGGGGAATGAGAGGCTGGAGAGCAGCACTGCAGAGAGAGATCTGGGAGTTTTGGTCGACGATAAATTGAGTATGAGTCAACAATGTGCGTTGGCAGCCAAAAAGGCCAACAGGATCCTGGGGTGCCTCAAGCACTCCATTGCTAGCCGATCAAGAGAGGTGCTACTCCCACTTTACTCGGTGCTAGTGCGGCCCCACCTGGAATATTGTGTGCAGTTTTCGGCTCCGCAATACAAGAAGGATATCAAGTTGTTGGAAAGTGTCCAGAGGAGGGCGAAAAGGATGGTGAAGGGCTTGGAGGGAAAACTTACGAGGAAAGGCTGAAGTCACTTGGTCTGTTCAGCCTGGAGAAGAGGAGACTGAGGGGAGACCTCATCACTGTGTATAACTTACTCACCAGAGAGAGTGGGGTAGGTGCTGACCTCTTCTCTTTGGTGGATAGCGACAAGATGGGGGTAATGGCATGAAACTGTGCCGGGGGCAGTTTAGGCTGGATGTTAGGAAAAGGTTCTTTACCCAGAGAGTCATGGAGCACTGGAAGAGGCTTCCCAGGGAGGCTGTCATGGCCCCAACTCTCAAGGAGTTTAAGAGGCACTTGGACAATGCACTTAAGCACATAGTGTGACTTTGGGGTTGTCCTGTGCCTATAGGAATTGGACTCGATGATCCTTTTGGGTCCCTTCCAACTCAGGATGTTCTGTGATTCTGTGATTCTGTGCAATCCTGTAGGCTCAGAACTGATTAACTTTTGCATGTGTGTGCACAAGAATGTGAACATAAGAAGAGTTTTGTTCTTGCGCTTACATCTGTAAGTTTGGCCACAGCTGAAGCTTTGGTGTCCTCAAGGCCTGAGCAATGCTGGCCTTTGGTATTCTCTAAACACGATAATCCATGTCATACCCTGTAATTTTTTGTGTTGGTTATAGGATGTGGTTAGTGGAAAAGACAGCTTATAAAAGATAGTTCAGAAGCTCATTTAGCTCTGCATTAGTAATGTAATTGCTCAACCATCTGGGAGTGCTACAGATCCTGTGCAAGTTCTTATTTCCAAGTAGGGACATACCTTTAGTGACACCACGAGTTTTTCAACAAAGTTTTTCATATTTGGACACAATTATTCTGCTGAAGTCAGTATAAATAAGGTTGTAACAATTACATAGTATTACTAATGTACCTGGAAATTTTCACTTTAAATTGCCATCCTGAATGCTAAGTGACTAAGAGTGTCTAAGTGACCAGCCTGGGAAACTGCTGAGCAACCAGCAACTCATGTGAGATAACAGCAGATCACACGGAATGTGACCTGATCTGTACTGTGAAATCAATTGCAACTTTGCAGCTGCAGTACCGTCTGGAAAACACACAAGGATAAACCACTAACAGTTCTTCCATTTTGCATCAGTATTTGGAGAAGTTCAGAAAGGTCATCTTTGTTGTGCTGGAAATGTCAGTATTTCCATCTGGGGCCAGGGGGTAGGGTCATGAGAAGCAATAGGTCCTAAGTTGCAGTGACTTTTCCCCATCCCCAAAGTCAGGTGATTAATACTATTTAAAAGCCAACTTACAAGTCAGTAATGCCATGGCAATGCTTTAGGTACATGGAGAAGTGAGACATAGGTTTGTTTTCCTTTGTTCTATTAATAAACACTGAAGAGCTTTGAATTAAACATTAAACTGTGAGCAACGCAGTGAAGAAGCCATGCTGCTGACCAACCTTAAACATCAAAGTGAAGGTGTCTTACCGAATTGGCAGGTAAAACAGTCAGCAGGTGACGAGATGCTGCCTGCTTTGAAGATAACAATTGAAAATAGCTCTTTGTGTCAAGCCAACACCCTTCACTCTACTTCCTTATGACTCTGGTTGAGATGACAAAAGGGAAGGGTAGGAGCTTTCTGCTCTGATACCTACATCTGAAGAGCTTCCCATCCTTCTGCTTCTGAAAGATGAGGAGCATGCTGTGTGGTTAGTACTGGAACTATACAAAGGCAAGTTCATCCTTCCTGCCTTGGGCTTCAGATTGCTCCAAAGGTATAAGCTGTTTGTTTCCCCTAAGGAGGAGAAACACCAAGTACTTTTATGTTTTATTACAGGAGGCTATACTGTACTTTCTCATAAACACAGAGTATAAGAAAGACTTAACTTTGATCAGTTAAACCCAGAAGAAGACATTTTAAAAACAGCTGAACAAAGCTGACCCCTTATATGCAATTTTCAAAATAATTAACTACTGATAATGGGATATGAACATCACAGGAAGGATTAGTCATTGATAACAACAGAAATAACTATCGAGACAAAATGGATTAACCATGGAAAGACCATATCCCATATTTACTTTGGATTTAATTTGCCTCATCTCCAAAAAACGCAATCAAAATTCCTCCAACTTTTTGATTTGGTTTCAGCTTTCTGCGAGACTGTTATAACTAGCAGGTAAATACTGCTTCTTCCAAGCAGGCTCATACACACTTGAAATAACATAATCCCTAATGTGGACATGTTTCAGATATTAGTTATCTTCAAAGGGATAAAGGAAAAGGACTGTCTTCAGGCACTGAACAGCACTTTTGATGGAGCAGGATTTTATTGCTCAAGATTGCTTTGAAAAACAACCTTTTATTTTTAAAATTCTTGCTATACTTCACAGAATAACTGCAAGTGAAGGTCTCAGATTAGTTTTGTCAGGCTTAGTTTGTTCTATATGATGCACTTTTGATATAGAGTTATTAGCATCAATTCTTATTAATAGAAATTTTGAGTAGACATAGTAACATTTTATGGTTGCATACATGCCTATTAAGGATATGATTCAGTCGTGAGGACAGGGTAAAACATTTGCATTAACACTAGTTCAAGTGACCTGTCTTGTACTTAGTTCTTATACTGTTACCATAAGAACTAGGTAAATGTGAGAAAATATTCACTAAATATACACTAAATTACATGTAATGTAACAGGAGAGTGGCATTTGGGTCTACTTAAAAAACTAGGCAAGTTATGAAGTACTTCTGAAAATTATTTTCTGATCTTCACTGGCACAGACCCTCAAATTCTGCATTCAGGCTTCTCATGTTAACACCTTCTACAAGCTCTGGTGTAGTGGTCAGGTTATAAATGCATGTTGTTAATTTACTTGCATGGTCTCTGCAGTGCAGCTAAATCAGCATCAGAGCCTGAAATGAGTGATGTAAGTGACCATACTGTACCAAACTGTGTTGCGAAATCTAAACAAAAGTTTTCTAAAATGAAAAATGTATATTTATTTTCATTTTTACTTTCCATTACAAATTTGTAATGATTTGTTAATGCTGTTTATTTTAACTGCTGACTGAGTCCTTGAGACTAAAATACTCTTTGCAAGCCTGGAATAGTGAGACCAGCAAAACAAACCTAAATCCTGACAATGACTGGTGGTTTATTTGATTTATACAAGCTATGTGGCATTAATAGCAAATGTAAGAAGATGAGGCTTGCTCCATGGTAATCTAAAGCCATCTTGGGCTTTCAGTGGATCTATATGGTCAGACTAAAGGTTGTTGTATAATAAGTTACAGTGTAACTCATATTGAAACAAGACAAATTAATGTTTCAAACACAGAAGGAAAAGATACTGTTGACTACAAAATTTAATGCCCATGTAATTATGTTTTTTTTGCCACGCTGACAAGTCTTAAACGAGTATCTCCAGTGATACTTCTTTTCTGCTAATTTACTAGATTAACATAATTAAAAAGCAAAACGAAGAAAAATAATTATAGAAAAGACTTAGTGATTCTTTTTATAAATTAGAGCTGCACAAGAGTTTGCTTTGTCTGGTAATACCAGTGAACCAGAAAGAATGTGTGGCTGCCACACTCATACAGGAGGTTTGGTTTTCAGTTTCAGTGAAATGCATCTTATTGTTTCTTATACAAAGCTGAGCCTAGGAGAATTACATATCGCTGCACCTGATGGCAGTCCTCCAGGGACTCTTTTACAATTAGATATGTTTTCAAATTAACTCAAACAAAGAAATAAGACAATTTGGTGATACTCTGCAATATCTTTCTTGAAATAAATGGAATAGATGCTGCCTTAGGATCTGAGTTTTATTAGTTACTTCAAAAACATGCTTTTCTCTTGAAAAATACACTCTCTCCATTGGCCTGCTGACCCTGGGAATTCAAACCTTATTATTCCAGTTTAAACATTTGCCAGTGCTTAGACAGTTAACAAAGCTGAAGTCTTTCCCAGCTGAATACCAGATTCTCTGGAGAATCCAATCAGGCTACTTTATTCTGGTCTTTTTTAAAAGTCAGGTCAAATGACTGTTTGAATTGTAATGATCTCCATGTGAATTCTGGCTTTGATAGCAATTGCTGATATCCTCTTAGCTTCCAGACAGATATACTAGTTGAATGTCTTCTGTCATATGCAGTGCTGTGCTGCTGGTGAATTCTTATTCACATCCAAATTTTTAATCTGATAAATTTTAGCCATGAATAAATACATAAACATGATAACTATGAGTTGTGTTACTTCAGTGAAACAGACACCTAGTCTCCTCCTACACTTACTGGGAATTTTAAGACTTGTGACTGGATAGATGGTTAAAAGTTGCTGTCTATATGCAGAAAGGTGCTATTTTGAAAGACCCAGAAGGAGCTCTTGAGTCAGTCCAGCTGCAATTTCCATAGGCATGGTGCAAAGAGAAATGTCATGGAAGGTTCCCAGCATGACTATAGCAATACTTAAGAGTTTCTCAGCAGACTGTAGAGGTAACAAAATTTTTCATTCTTCTCTTTTTTTTAGTATTTATTATTTGATTATTTTTTACATCACACCATCCTACACTTTCAGCCTGTCAGCAAGTAATGACGTATTAGTGAAAAGGGGATATTCAGAGTCTGACAGTTTTCACCCACTAGATCAACCTTATAGTCTTGAAAACAGGAATAATCTATTGAAGTCACTATGGTTATGCCTGCTCCCAGCAAGGTTAATTTTATTTTTTTTAATTTTAAAAAATTATCTGTCTGCCTCTTACTATATTTCCTTTAGAAATTGTCACCACAGGAACATTCTGCTACATTGGAGTCTAATCTTCTGCAAACAATGAGAATAGTGGCTTTTCTTTACCCCCAAATTCTGCAAATTAACTACAGTTCAAGAAATATAATTCCTTTTTAGTGGGTAAAAATAGATATACTTTTCTCTTTTTACCTTTTGGCTGTCTACAATTTTTCTTCTGGAATAACTCTTCTGTTATTTCCTCAAAGGGGTATTTTCACTAAGCCTGTTCATCTGAGTTTTACCCCAAATCTTTAAAAAACAATAGCAATACATTTGTGTTTTAAATTAAGTAGTTGCTTAGATGCTTTACTGAACTAGGTCTTAAATACTGTTGGTCATGATTAAAGACTTATTGCAGGAAAATTGTGGGTGTGAAATTTGTCTTGGATAAATTTTATAGGAGGGGTATGGCACAGTAAGCTGGAGAGCAGTTGTGCATCCCAAAGAGACCACTCTTCACCCAAAACTGGCACCTAGAGAGTTACATATTGGCCCTTAATATACTGGGGATGTTTATGCTACAGAGATATTTGCTGTATTCACCTGCTTGGAAGGAAGGATCCAGAACAATAAATGATTACTTTAAACAGCTGTGCCCAGCTGTATATCAAGATTCGAAAGGCATTAACTTTACTTGTTATGAAATGCCTCATTTGAGGAACAGTGTTACCATATTCTTAGCTATTCTGGAGAAAACATCTAGCCAATGACACAGAGACTTACACTGAGACCATTGTGACTGTTGATAATAAATTTATCTAGGAATGTATATGCTGAGCGTTTTTCTAACTCACAGTGCTGCTATACCTTACTTGGAGTGAACTCAGAGTAATTCAAGAAATGTGGAGACAGGGCAAAATATATTGTAATGCTCCGTTGTTTCATTTACAGTGACCTCATAGATGTTTAATGTGCTGAAGGAACATAAAAGCAAAAATCCCATACAGAAACATATCATCTTAAAGGGCTTTCTGAGTGTCTGCTAAATGTCATTTTAGCCATCAGTGTACATCAGCACTAGCACTGGAGGGGCCCAAGTGCTACAATCCCACCTCCCAGTGCAGTGCAGCCATACCCTACATGTTCTCCAATGGTCAGTTGTCAGCAGCCAGTGCTTGGCCATTCCCTCAGCTGACATATACATAGTACATGTTGTCTTTCAGCCCTACTGCTGGCAAACCATTCTGTTCAGAAAAAGTGGAGGTCCCTGATTCACTGTAATACCTGACCTAAATATAGACAGTGACATAGTCTCAGCTTTTTAGCTGGGGCCATTACATACGCTGCATGCCTGTTTTTCCAACCAGAAGAGTGGAATCCTGTAGCTGAGGATTCAGTGGCAGGATGAGTATAATGCAGCCTACCAGCAAGCTGTGGTATAAGATGTGCCTTATCTCTTCTAGGGTTTTACAAGAGTGTTCTGCTTGTTCCACTGTTAAAAAATTAAAAAATAAAGAAAAACAAACAAGCAAAAAAACTCCCCAAACTAAAAGAAATAATAAAACCCAACAAAATCAAACCCAACCCCAATCCAAAAATAAAAGAAAAAAAACAGGGAGAATTAAATAACCCCCTGTCTTATTACCAGCTTACAAATGAATATTGGTTTCCAAGTTAGACAGTTTGGGAGCAGCAGAATAGTCTGGGCATTCATGTTAACAGTCATGGATTTCTGCCATGGAGATTCTGTTCAAATTAAAACAAGTTACTTCTCACCCAACCGTCTGTGCTGAATAATAGTGGCAGATGGAGGGAGGAAAATCCGGATTTTTCTGCTTTCAAAGAACCACAAAAGCTAATGAGGTAATGTTAATTGTTTTATGGCTGTAACTGAAAGAAGTCTCTGCACAGCGAGTGCATTGCTTCCTCTTTCTCTTGAGGATGAAGAGAATAGTATATGAAAGTAATGCAGCTGAGTCATTATGTTAGGGTGTGATAAATCATATATTCTATGCAAAATTATATATTACGGTAGGAGTTAAGAAGCAATTTTACTTTTATTTATTCCTTTTAGAATAGCTAGTAGCACTGTAAGTGATGCTTGAATTATGAAAATGACCCACATTCCAAGAAAAAAGGACTTTTTCAGGTGACACTACGTGTTAGGTTTTTCAAAAAATAAAGACATCTTCTCAGAGTATCAGTAACACAAAATCCAATTTCCTGCCCATTTTTTACTTGAGGCAATTTATCTGTAGTCAAACATAATAGTAAATGTTGTTTTGAGACAAAAGTTTTCATGCCAATGACTTTTTTCTGTCCTTGCTTTTTACCATGGTTTTGTGAAATGTAGACCTTTACCTTTTGTAAGGATCTGACAAAATCTTGTTATATAGTAAAAAATTAAGACTGATGGGTAAGAGCAAAGTAAGTTGTCCTTCTACATTTCATAATTTTCTAATCTCATTGGAGGCATGGAGTTTTATAATGGATGAAACTTTCACTATTATTAAATGGGTTTTTTGTTATTTCCTAAATAGCCATTCACTAGATTAACAAAACAACAGTTATGAGCTAATAAAGATCCTTATAGCTCAACTTGAGAGACGGACATGTTAGTGACCCCAGGCAAAATGCCACTGAAACCCTAGGGCCAGGACTGGTCACAAAGACTTTGACCTATAATTGTGTCCAGACATTTGAAAGCATGAGAGTTTCCAGAAAATGAGAGGGAAGCAAATTTGCCAGAGTGTTCACTGCCTGCAATTAGGGATAGGTTTTCAACAGAGCAGGTAGGAATCCACCAGCTCCCAATTGCTAAGAGTGGGAACTTCTGAAAAACTCCCTCCAAATGTTTTGGTGAGCAGGTGCTGAAGGTGAATTTTGGAGACTTAAGACTTGGCTGCCGTTCTCATGTGTGCCTGTGGTGCACCTCTCAGCTCTCTCAGGGATATAGGGAAACCAAATTAAGAATTAGAATAGAGTAGCTCCTTCCTCTCTGTTTGCAACCACAAAGAATAATGTCTCAGAGTGTTTCAGTTTCCTCAGTGCTAAAGGTTATATAGCATTTCTTATCACCTGGGGATTTAAACCCTGAAGGTTAAGACTACTGATTCCCATGGAATAAGCACAGACTGGAATTTGCATCCAAAATTCAAACCAAATTGAACATTTGTAATATTTTAGCATATATTAGGCTAATGATCCTGCAGTTCTTTACAGAATAATTTAATCATGAAAATGCAGTCAATTGCAACACGAAATATAGCGCTGCAGCAATATTACAGCTAATTTAGAGAGAAATATGCTAAAACACAAGAGGGAAGTTTGAGAGAAGCTAGTGCTCAGTTATAGCTTAGCCTGAAATATTTTATTTGCCCTGCAGGTACAACACAAAATGACTAAAAGTAAATAGAACTTCTGAGCTACTTTTTGTGACAGATGACATATCCAAAAGCTATCTTCTCTAGCTCCATGCAGAGATAATGGTCCAATATAAACCTCAAGAAGAGACACTTATTAAACTACTTCCTGCAGCAAGACACCTAATCTAACTGGATCTGTATTTTGCCAGTAGCTACTTATTTTTATAGAACTCTTAAAACTATAGTTGGTTCAGACACGTTAAACTTCACTTCTCCTATTTGCATTTTCTTTACTTTCTTAGGTGGACTCATGTGTCTTTAGTTGAAGGACAACTGAGTTGTTAAAATTCCGGGTTTTCTTCTTGTGTAATTTGCACCACTGAAATCCACAGAGTGGTTTCATTCATTGTGCTGCTAGGTGACTCTAAGCTTGCTGTCTCTGAGCTTGTCATGAATAAATCTGACCTCCCTGCAGACAGCTGTATTGTCTCATTGCTGTGAATATTTTTTGTAGCATGCATGGCTAGAGCAAGTGCAGTTCTCAACAGCAGAGTATTAGAGGAAGACGCATAAAAAATATACAACATAGGTTGTAGAGTTCCTCACCTGTAATGTTTCTCAGACATGCCTTGGAAAATGTCATTGTTCTCTCTTATACTGACAGATATTGCAGGCAACCATTGGGAACTGTAGGCTTTTAAGATCTTGGACAATGTGGTGGCTGTTCTTCATTCACAGATTTGTTAGTCAGAGCTGTGTCTCAGTAGCTACAGTCAGGTACTTAGAATTATGATCTACAGCTTAGCAACCTACTAAGAAGAGTGATAGGAAGGGAAGATGTGTGCATTAACATGAAAAAGATACGGACATTTCCGAGTGCATGATATTACAAAATATGGTTAGGGAAAGGTGTGAGTCCCCCCTAGTCCAAGAGGAGATGGTCAGTGACCTGCTGCATCACTTGGATGAGCACAAATCCATGGGGCCAGATGGGCTGCACCCAAGGGTGCTGAAAGAGCTGGCGGAGGTGCTCACTGAGCCACTTTGCATCATTTTTCAAAAGTCCTGGCTGACTGGGGAGGTGCCAGCAGACTGGAAAGCAGCCAGTGTTACCCCCATATATAAGAAGGGAAGGAAGGATGATCCGGGAAATTACAGGCCTGTCAGTCTGACTTTTGTGCCAGGAAAGCTGATGGAGCAGATCATCTTGAGTGCGCTTCTGCAGCACTTGCAGAGCGGCTGGGGGATCGGGTCCACTCAGCATGGCTTCACAAAAGGCAGGTCCTGTCTGACTAACCTGATCTCCTTCTATGATGGGGTAACCTGCTTATTAGATGAAGGAAGGGCTGTGGATGTTGCCTACCTTGACTTTAGCAAGGCGTTTGACACAGTTTCCCACAGCATTCTCCTTGAGAAACTGGCTGCTCGTGGCTTGGATGAGCACACCCTTGGCTGGATCAAAAACTGGTTGGATGGCCGAGTCCAGAGGGTTGTGCTCAATGGAGTCAAGTCTGGTTGGCGGCCGGTCACGAGTGGTGTCCCTCAGGGGTCAGTGTTGGGGCCTCTCCTGTTCAACATCTTTATTGATGACTTGGATGAGGGGATAGAGTGCACCCTTAGTAAGTTTGCAGATGACACTAAGCTGGGTGGGAGTGTCGATCTGCTTGAGGGTAGGCAGGCTCTGCAGAGGGACCTAGATAGGCTGGATAGATGGGCAGAGGCCAATGGGATGAGTTTTAATAAGGCTAAATGTAAAGTCCTGCATTTTGGGCGTAACAACCCCCAGCAGCGCTACAGGCTCGGGAAGGTGTGGCTGGAGAGCTCCCCAGCAGAGAAGGACCTGGGGGTGCTGACTGACGGCCGGCTGAACATGAGTCAGCAGTGTGCCCAGGTGGCTAAGAAGGCCAATGGCATCCTGGCTTGCATCAGGAATAGTGTGACCAGTAGGAGCAGGGAGGTGATCTTGCCACTGTACACGGCACTGGTGAGGCCACACCTCGAGTACTGTGTGCAGTTTTGGGCACCGCAGTTTAGGAAGGACATTGAGCTACTAGAGAGGGTGCAGAGAAGGGCAACTAAGCTAGTCAGGGGTCTGGAAAACAGGCCTTATGAGGAGAGGCTTAGGGAGCTGGGCTTGTTTAGCCTGGAGAAGAGGAGGCTTAGGGGAGACCTTATTGCTCTCTTCAGCTACTTGAAAGGCCATTCTAGGGAGGTGGGTGTTGGCCTCTTCTCCCTTGTGACTAGTGACAGGACTAGAGGGAATGGGCTTAAGCTGAGCTAGGGTAGGTTTGGATTAGATATTAGGAAGAATTTCTTTACTGAGAGAGTGGTTAGATATTGGAATAGGCTGCCCGGGGAGGTGGTGGAGTCACCATCCCTGGAGGTTTTTAAGAAGAGGATAGATGTGTTTCTTCAGGGGATGATTTAGGGGTAAGAGTAGTGTAAGGCTATCGGTTGGACTAGATGATCTTGAGGGTCCTTTGCAACCGTAATGATTCTGTGATTCTGTGATTCTGTGAAAATTGTAGCGGTGTCAGTTCAAGGATTTGTATTTAACCCAACGTGCTCTAGCTTGTAATAAAATCCTTTGTGCAGCTGTGAACTTTAAGGAAACAAAATGTGGAATCCTGGTGACAATGTGCACTGAAAAGTAAAGCCATAAGTAAGTTTCATGTTTTCCACTTCTGTCTTGAGAAGCGGTAAAAATCAGCACGGTACAGCACAGTGTGTATATGCTGTTCTGACAATGAAAATATTTGCAGAAAACTTCATATTTGTACATACTATAGCTGCAAACCCATGCTTGATTTTCCTGTTTAGAACCCTTCCACTCTGAAATGCTCTGAAAGACTTTCCCCCATACTCTGCCCCTCCAGTCCCTGCCTCTAGCACACACAAATGACTTTCCTAGGATTTGCCAGTAATGAAAATGGAGCATATTTTTCGAGGTGTGCCAGATGGTGCTTATGAAGACCAGACGCACAGAAGGTTCCTAATTAAAGCTTTAAACTTGGGGATGAGAAACGGCAGGTGCAGTCTGGTGGATGCCTGGATAGTGGACACACAGACAGGCTGCCTAACAACCTTTTTGAGAGCACCCTCACACTCATCCTCTGGGAACTCATAATGACAAGAGGCAGTTAATTTAAAGCTAATTGAGAAATCTCTATCCAGTCTTCCCACAATAAAACAAGGTGTCAGACCTCAGCTGGCATTTGCACCCTGACAGAAAGAAAATGGACAAAATGGGGCTGCAAAAGCTGCCACCTTGTTCTTACCCCAGGCAAACAAAGCCTGAACCCTTGAATGTTTATGGTTTCAGCAGTAGTTCTAGCCCATAAATAAGAATCGCAGAGGGGGAGCGCCTGTGGCTAGGAATAGAAATGAAGCTTGTAGCTCAGTAAAGGCCATTTCTACCGTGATAAGACCTCCCAGCAGCAAGGGGGTAAGTAAATGCAGTGCTCCAAATGGATGCTCACTGAAACAGGCTGATGCCAGCCCCCTGTAGGTGAAAGGGACTGCTGCAGCAGCTGTCTAGGGCACCACAATTCCCTCATCTGCTGAAAGCATTTAGTTTTATCCTGGTCTCGGCGTCCTCCAACAACTTTCCTAGCTTTTCTATGACAAACAGTGCTACATCAGTGACTTCTACTCCCACTGATTGGTGTTTCAAGGCAGAAGAGAATGAGAAATACTTGCACTAGCTTATAGCACAGATCTGTGATTAAATCCTGCAAAACCAATGTCAAATTCTGCATTGTAAGGCCAGCCCCTACAGTGAGTGTTACCACAGGCAGCTGGAGGGGAGGAGATGCCATCAGAAAACAGTGTTTGTACAGTCACGAGCACTCAGACCTTTTTAGTTTCCCAGGCATTCCTCACAACTGCTGCTTTGTCTTGCTGCAGAGCAAGTAGATTGCTGTTCATTCTAGGCCTTAACCTGTCTCACTGACATCTGAGACAGCTCTTAGGACACTAAAGTTGGTCCTGCTTCTCTACAACACTGCACTTCCAAGTGCCAGGACGGCCCTCAGTCCTCAGCCTCTCACGAGGGACCAGTTTACCTCTTCAGTGTTTATCAGTTGAGCCTCTGGAAATCCGTGAAAGTCCAGCTGGGACAGGTAACAGGAAGCAAAGGGAAAACAGATTCGGACTGATGCCAAATCCTTATACCCATAAGCTGATCTTTGCTTATGTTATAGAGTAGTTTAGGATCCCATACAGACACATTACATCCTTCCCATGTCTCTGGTCTGCCGTGAATTTGTTTCCTTGTTGGCCTTTCCTCAATTCTGCCCAACAACAGCTCTCACCACTATTCTGAGCAAGCTTTCACATATGTTAAAATATTCTTAACAGATAGTAAACATGCTAGAAGAATTTCCATATTCTGATGAATAGCTAGTTTCTCAGTCCCACATCTAAATTCTAATTTGCCTAAATGTCTCAAGTTTCAAGGCGAGGTCATCTGTTGACTCCCAAACACATGCACAAAATATGAGACAAAAGAGACTTTTGTCACAACTTTTGGAATGGATGACAAAATCTGAGCTATATTTCTGCCACAACTTATGGAGCATCCACAGCTACTGGATGCTGGGTGTAATTGAGTTAAATCAACAGCACTTACTATAGCAGAGAAATTGCTCTGTATAGTTGTTTTCCCATGCCTGACTTAGGGTGTAGCTCCTTATTACATTAATCCTGTTTCTGGCAGCATATTCTGATCCATAAATAACATTTAAGTCTCACTCACTGCTGTGCCAGTCGTACTGTGGGACTACACCAAATGCCAAGTCTGACATTCAGGCTGAAACTTGCAGAAAGCACAACAGAGAGCAACACTTTGAGAGCAGTTTTGGGATGAAACACTTTTCTCTTTCTGAGGAAGCTAAACATTTCTGACTTGTGAGCAAGTCCCAGCTACTGCACACAGGCAAAAGCACTGGAATTGCTCAAGCTCCATCTGCTTTCATTGGTGTCCTGGTTTGGGTTTGAATGTCCTGGTTTGGGTTAGAACAGAACTAATTCTGTTCAGTGATTTTATTTTCTAAAACTATTCCGTCCCATATACATCATATTCAGTATATGACTGGGGGTCAGTCGTCCCCCCACCACCCCCCCACCTTGCTAGAGTTCCCTGCTAAATTTCCCCTTTAAAGACCTGAAATTCCTGAATCTTAAGATTGGGCATTGGGCAGAGACCCTGCCCCCAGGAGAGCCGGAACCTGAGTTTTTTTGGGACTTGGAGCTGGGAGCTGAATGCATGGGCTGCTGCCTGAACCCGTGGTTTGCTACCTGGAAGCATGCTCTGCTATCAGGGGAGCTGGTATTGGGAGGTCTGGCAAGGGACATTTTGCTGCAGCTACTGTGGTGACGTAGTTATCATAAAAAGGGGGAGTTGGGTTCGGTATTGGGTCCTGTATATATTCATATATGTTTCATTTAACACTGTTATTATTATTAAAGTAGTTTTAGTTTTATTTTCCAATCCAGAAGTCTCTCTGCCTTTATTGTCCCCTATCTCTTCTGGCTGGGGGAAAGGGGGTAATAAGGAGTGTCTGCCGGGGGTTTATGGTTGGCTCAGCCTCTACCTGTGACAACTGGCTGCAGAGATGACCCTCTGCTTCCATCAAAGTTACTGTCTGTATAGCAAGTGTTTTATAAACTGTGAGGAGTAATCCAAGAAGTAGGTGAATGTATTCACATCCGTATTTTCCCAAGACTTATTCTCTGGGTAATGCTGCAGCATTATAGAATTATGAGTGTCCTATAAAAGCATATCACCACAGATACCCCTATGTAAAATAGGCTACAGCAAATATTTCTGAAATTGAGCATGAGAGAGAAGTAAGTTCATTTTTTTGGAAGTTTGGAAATCCTTAAGAACATGATGGAGAGAATTTGCAATGCAAGTAGATTCATTAAATTCCTATTCTAACAGAGGAAAGTAAATTAGCCATGAAAGTAATATCACAGACCTGAAAACGAACCTGTCTCATCAAAGAGCTGTGGAAATGAACAGCAACTAATCTGCAGGGTGCAGAAAGTGTGAGATTAGTTAGGGAGAGCAGGAAGATTTAATTAAAAACATATACAAACCAAACTGCAGAGCATGTTTTAGTCTGCTTTTGAAGAGCTTGGGAAAGCCATTAGCAGAAGGTGGGAAAGAAGGGATGAGATCTGGGGAATAGCAAGAACTGCCAGTCAGTTCAGTGTTGGGGGTTGATTGCTCATCCAGGGAAGGCTGAGAGAGGGTGAAGGCAATTTAGGGTGGAAAAGGGCAATTGAGGTAAAGGAGTTTGCTCTTACCTGAATTTACATTTATCATTGCCTATAGGGCTGACCCAGATCTCTCAAGGCTGAAGAACTGAACCCACAGAAGCAAGTAGCAGAAGGCTTCAGAATAGCATTTGTCTCCAAGACACAGAAAGGTCAAGGGTTGTATGTCTCACAGAATCATAGAATAGTCACGGCTGGAAGAGACCTTGAAAATCATCGAGTCCAGCCTTTGTCCTAGCCCTATGAACTCACTAAACGATTCCCTCCAACACAACATCCACCCGTCTCTTAAACACCTCCAGGGATGGTGACTCAACCACCTCCCTGGGCAGCCTGTTCCAATGACTGACAACCCTTTCAGTAAAGAAATTCCTCCTAATGTCCAACCGGAACCTCCCCTGTCGCAGTTTCTATCCATTTCGCCTCGTCTTATCACTCTCCACCAGGGAGAACAGACCAGTCCCTGCCTCTCTACAACCTCCCTTCAGGTAGTTATAGAGAGCGATGAGGTCTCCCCTCAGTCTTCTCTTTTCTAGGCTAAACAGCAAGCTCACAACTTTCAGACTAGTCAAGAGCAGTATTTGTGCCCTACAGTACAAGGAACTGGTTTTTGCATTCAAAACCCACAAAAATTAACTGTTAATCTTTCCTAGTCTGGTGGTATCTGGTTTTGCAGTGATTTGCAATCACGATTTTCTGGACACTAAAGTTACGACTGCTGCGACAGCATTTTGATGACATCCATACACGGAATATGCATAGGGATTCATGCCTCATTTTGTGTGATTTTGTCTTGGTTAGGGGCCAGAGCGGCCGCTAACCTTGCAGGCAGACGCTGCCTTCCCCTCCCTCTCCCTTCCCCCACGGCGGGAAAAGGCAGAGGATGAGAGAAGCAGCAAAAGAAAACTTGCGGATTGGAAAATAAAACTAGAACTACTTTAATAATACTAAAAAAGTCAGATGAAATATATAAAGACATACAGAACCCAAACTACGTCACCACGGAAGCTCCCGTAAGCGCCGCAGCAGGCTGAAATCCTGAGGCGACACCCCAGGCGCGCGTCCTCCCCGTCCGCACAGCCAGTATGAACGGCGTTCCCCACTTCCCTCGGCGCAGGGTCCTAAAGCTCTCACGCAGGATCCTAGGTGTCCCCCTAAGTTCCTGATGCAGAGCGATCCAGTAAGGGGTCTGGCCCCCCAGTTATATTGAATATGATGTATATGGGATGGAATACTTTAAAAAGTAAAATCATCGAACAGAAATAGTTCTGTTCTATCTCAAACCAGGACAGGTTTGACTAGTAATATTTTAAGATGCTAAATTCAGCAGACCTCCTTCATTAATGAAGCTCAGCTTTTTCCTAAAAAAAATTTACATCTTCAGCCTCTCCAGCTACAAGATCAGAGCAAACATTCTGCTACTAAATGTTCATAGTATCATAGTATTATCTGAGCCGAAAGGGACACCATAGGGTCATTGAGTCTGCTCTTAAAGCCATGGAGGATACCCCAAGAATCACACCATGTGCCTGAGAGCTTTAAACTTCTTAAATTCAGTCAGGCATGGTTCCTCCAAATACTCTATAAATAAAGAAGCAGCATGTGCCAGCTAGGCTTCATTTCAGAGTGCAGTCCTTCTTACCCCCTGCCAGCTTTACTGGTATTTTAGCAGCAGGAATGGCCCATTGGTCATTGCAATTTATCCCCTCCAGAGAGCTGATAGGAGCTTGATAAAGGACACTACTGTCAGTTCTTGTGTAGGAAGCAGTGTTTGGGGAGCTTGCTTATGAAGCCTTTGTCACCTTGCAGCTCAATTAGGTGTCCTTCCTTACTAATTCAGCTTGAATAGCCCTTTGGAAGTCATTCTCTTTCAGGAAGAACTATATAGTTGCTTTATTAGTAGGGAAACAAAACGCTTGGTAGTAGCTGAGTTAGAAATCTTTTTGGAGTGAAAAGAGATTTCTCATTTTAGAAACAAACACAGCTATTTGTCTGACCCTTGAAAAATAGCCCAATCAGGACAGAGTCTAGAGCATGTTAAGTGCAGTATCAAGAACACAATGGCCATAAAAAAAGAAATATTGTATACCTGCATCAAATTATTGAATGTGAGTAAAGAGCTGAACAGCTTATTGGTGGGGAAGTTACCTGGTTTTGTGGTTCGTTGTTGGAGGTCAAATATTGGGAATTAAATTGGATTTCTGCACATTTTTCAAGTGTGTTGGTCTCCAGTAATTTTAGCTTATCCATTATGAAAAAGGGTTTTTTTCCCAGTTTGTTGGATTAGTTTGCTCTCATTGCTTTCTGTTCAGTAGATTCTACTCCTTTAAGCATGGCAGATCAAAATGGGCAGTGTTTTGTCTGGCTGCCAGAGTTCACCTCAAGATGATGCTAATAGTAGTTGTAAAATTGATGTATCTCTGTGTATGTTCATGAATACAAATGAGTTCAGGAAGAATAAATATACAGCTAGATCAAAAAATGCAGGATCTTTTTGAGAACAACTCAGAGGAAGCCAGAGGGAATTTATACTAATGATTAACAATTTGAGGAGACGGTGCACCATGTGTCAAGTGGAGTAAGTGGAAGGGGAGTAAAATTAAGTTTATTTTTTAAAAGGAACATTTTCAAACAGTGTAAAATGCTTTTACTCTTCCCCTGATGTTATTTTTTTTGTGTTACAGGTCAGAACTGAATCCTTTTTGATCAGAAGATCTCAGATGAAATATCACACTTTGTGCTGCTTTTTGTTCAGCTTTGGGTATAAAGATTATTAGGAAGGCCAGCATGGCACAACAACATCATTAATAAAATCTGCCACTTCTCATCATCAATAATATAAAAAAAATACTCTATTACGTCATCATTATGATGAGAAAAATCAATATGCCTGAGGTTTCACAGCAAAGCAGGTTCAGAAGGTATTCTGAAATGGCTGAAATAGGTGGTTGGAGAGAGAAATTAGAACATGAATGAGTATCACAGTAAAAGTCTGTGAGATAAACCTAAAATAGGACTGGAAAACATTCCTGTTCCTCTTTAACATTAGGCAGGATTTGACTAAGACTGCATGACACTGCGTAGCTTAGAGCTCAGATCTGAATTGAGAGTAGGGCCTAATCCTGTCAAAATTTCAAAATTTGTTTTGTCAGATTTCATCCCAAAATATGAATCTGACAGAAACTGTTGAATTTGTGAGAACTCTGCCATCTCAGGAAGCAGAAAACCTCTTACACTTCCTTACATTTTGGTCTGTATCTAAATGAGAGACTAAAAAGATTAAACTGAAGCCATAAACTCAGGAATTTCTGACCCTGATCCAGGCATATGGCTGGGAAGGAAACTGTATGGAAAGCACATTTTAAACCCGGTATTTTGGATTTGCTTGCTGAAAAAACCTGACAGCTGTGAAGTTCAGAACCAGATTTTGTCCAAATTAAACTGTTTCTGGCTGGTGCACATCAGAACATTCTTTGAGATTAAAAGAGTTGCTTCTTTTCACAAAATACTGTATGAGTACAAAAGTACATATTCGTCTACATATTTATGCATTTAAAGGAGTAATAACAACAGAATTACAGAGCTTAAAGGCATTTCATCTAGGATATTAATTTCAACCATGATTACTAGATACATTATCTTATTTCTTATATTTTTAAAATGTCACACTTCCATATACAACAGTTTTAAAAAATATGACTCCCACCTCACAGTAGTGTTTTTAACAGTGAACCAAACAAGACTGGTGCTGGGTGCCACAGAAAAATGATTGGGATGGAAGGTCACAAAAAAATAACACCAAGCTTTAACTGGCTACTCAAATATATACATCAAGCTATGACACACAGAGCCTATATTGTTGCTTCTAAAAAAGCTCTGGTATTTCTGTAGTTTATTTCCCTCAACTTTTGATGTAGGTAGAACAATATCCTTCAGATAGCTAGACAATTGGTTTCACCAAAAGCTCTGAGGGCAATGTCATCTCTTAATGACACTCAACTATTTGTTCATAGATGTTATCATCTCAAGACCTAAGGTTAATTTTGATGGCTGTCATATTGATTAGCTATTGAACTCTTCCCTGTGCTGGTTTGCCAAGGTCTCAGCCTCCCTCTGTGTGGAGTGCTTTTGCCTTGGGCTAGCTCCTAATCTCCATGACAAGACACCTTGAAAAGGTCAGGGCTACCAAAGACTGGCTGAGGGTGTACTGTCTTGTAACCAATCAAAAGAGGTCTTCATTAGGACAGACTTGATACCGTTGCTGACTTTCTTTTCATGAGGCAGTTATCTAGCTGATGATGAGTAAATTCAGGAGACATGCTGTCTGTTCTTACCCCTTGTAGGGCCCATTAACACTGAAATTTCATGGCTCAACAACAAAACCCAAAACCCCAAAAACCAGCAAGCAAGGGAGTGAGATGAGAGCTGGCAAGAGGAGGTGAAGGCAGAATGTGTATTCCCAGTCACCCGGCCCCATAACCAGGCTTCTCCTTGGAGTTCCTTTTTTTTTAAAACAGCAAGTGGCTCTGAAGTGGAAAGGAAAGCACATGAATGTGGTTTTCGACGTCAGGCAAAAGGCACAGCTACATTGTGGAACGAAGGATGATATGACTGGAGTCTGGGAAGTCTGGGTGGACAGGGAAAACACCAGGGAAATGTGTGGCAGCATGAATGGTTCAGGCTCAGCTGTGCAGGGCAGTCTAGTGCTCACTAGGTCTGTCAGTTTGGAGTTCAGACAGTAAGCTCTAATTTTTGGAAGTCCTTATCTGCTTCGGCCATTGCTGGACTAGCTGCTTCCTCATCTGACTTGGTGTTGAAGCAAGAGCTCTGCCATCTCTGCTTCTAATGCAGACATCTGCCTGTGCTCCCCAGAAGGGATTGGCTCCAGTCTCTCAATGCCTGGCCTCTGTCTTACTGCAGGAAAGCATTGGCTTTTGGTACTTTGTTTTAGAATGCTTTGGTGTCACTTCTGCACAGGGGTACTTTTATCTCCTCTGCAATGAACATAGATACTCAAAGGCAAATAGCAAAACATTATGTCAAATTTTTTTTGGCATCAGGACCACACATTAGTAAGATTAAACTGTCAGTTAAAAGCTATCCTATGTTTTATATCTCAGCTTTGTATAGTATCTAGGTTATTTTCAACACTATAATTTCAAGGAGCTTCTTCACATTAAATTCCCATTGTAAGCATAGCATATCCTACCATAAAGTTACTTTACAGGAAACTCCTCACTACCCCCAACTGTTAAAAACAGGGAGAATGTTTATTTCTCTGTACATAGTCCCTCAGCACTCTGATTTTCCATTCCAAATGTGTGTTGACTATTGCAGTCTGCTGGAAGTTCCTGAATGAACAGAAGACCACAGCCGACCTGAAAGCCAAACAGAAGCAGATGCCTATTTGATAACACATGCTGATGGCTATCAGTAATCATTTGTCTATGGATTTAGCTGTTTAGCTGAGGTGTCTTGCAGGGTTGTTTGGTCCAGAAAAGTGGATACAGAGGGCACATGAGTGAGAGGTTGCAAATTCAGGGGGGCAGGGGAGGTGCTGGAGGCTGCCACAGCAGAAGAAGATGCATCACTCAGGCAGAGTGGATGTGGCAGAAGAGAATTTGCTCAGTGCCAGGAAGGAAACAAAGGCTATGTGTGCACATGTGGGTGTTTGCAGGGGTGGAAGGGAATGTCACACATATCCTGTGCCAGGAAGTAATTTAATCCTTTTCCTGGAGCAGTAAAATTTTTCTGTGGCTCAGAGACACTTGAGCCGTCCCTGCTAGAGCAACAGGTTCAACAACAACAGCCTAAGAATGAGATCTAGCCATGATATCAGGACACCAAAGTGTCATCTTTCCTTTGTGTTCGCTACCAGCATGTTGAAAAAGTTTATGAAAACTATTGGTCTTCTTTACAGGAAGGGAGATGAGTGGGAGTTGAGAAGTTATTTATGTAAAAGGGAAAAGGGCAATTCCTGCTTGGTTGCCTTTCCCTGGTATGCAGTGGTCATAATGAACAATATGGGGTTTCTATTCATGCCTGCATTTCTGAACTTTGATCTTCTGTTTGGGGAGTCCCCACAGCTCTTGTTTGTCTTTACCATTGTGACATATTTATTGAACACCTAATATTACAAAATATTCAAATAAAATTGGAATCTGAATTAGAATCTCATTACAGTCTAAATCAAACAGGCAGCTGTAACTTTCCAGTTTTCCACAATCACAAAATGACATGGCTGTGAGAGATAAATGTAATTGTCTAGGGATTTTTTTTTTTTTTTTTTTTTTAAATGTGCTCCTGTTTCTGCATGTGATTTTGTATTCTGTTAAGTCCAAACTCAGGAGGCATTTCTAATCAAATAACTAGAATTTCTTGTCTGATTATAGATGCACATTTTTTAAGAAGAAATAATATGGGAAACAACTTGGGTTAAAGAAGCATTTCTAAATGATGTGTATCTAATTTCTCCCAGGTGATAACATTTTCAGCACTTCTCTAGTCTCTTAGTTTTGTATTCAATGCACAGCTTCATACTCCAGTGGCCCAAGAAAATGCTGTTCCTAAAGCAAAGCAGTAAAAATGTCAGCAGCAGCTTTGGGATTCGGTGCTATAATATATTATACTTTGTGAGGAAGCTCCAGTCATACTGGGCTTGTTGCAGGCATCAGTTTTCTGAATCCTGCCTGTTTTATAACACACATGTAGTCCTATTAATTTTATGGAGAAAAATGTGCTAGAGACAATCCATATGAATGCCCTCAGTACTTGTTGGCATGAGGAGTCATTTTTAAGCAGCTGTTGCATTTTGTAAGGTGTGAAAGATAGTCGGTCCACTAAGAGTCCCTTATGTGTGTTTTTAGTTCTGTAGCCTGATCCAGAGACTGCGGTGTTAGTGACAAAGTTCTTAAATTCATTGGTAGCATATGAGAGTTTAGGTCCTCATCTGAAGTTCTTGGAAAAGGCTTTGTTTGCTTCAGCAGGTGGATCAAGACTGATCCTCCTTCTCTTTGGTTACTTAACAGAAATGCCTATTTCAGGAGTTTGGTGACTCTTGGTTCTCTCTGAGCAATAATGAATGTGAGATCGGCTACTCTGGAGGCTGCCTGAGCCTGAAGCTGAGATAAATACCCTTCCATGAGTGCCTGCTTCTCTTACCTGGGATGGCTGGGTCAGCTGCCTGCCTTCGGTGACCTGTTTTGAGGGTACAGCTTAAGACTGAGTATGGATCTTACACAGGAATCACCAGCTTCAATTACTATTGAGTCAGTGGGAGCCCGGACACTTTGGCAGCTTAAAAATGATGTACAGAGTCTTCTGAAAGAAGCTATGCTTGATTTATGAAGGCAGAACAATGAAGGTTACTCATACAGTTACTTTATTAATTTTTGAGCTGTAAGATTGTGGGGGAAAAAAGCGCCTTTGCCTAATGGCACATCCAATATGTCAGTATCAAGGAAAACAGTATCTTGTCATTTGTATGTATATTTGCTCTAGTCTTATTTTACCAAGTTACAAAAATATATTAAAAATAGATCTGTATAAAATATACTTGGAACATTGTTTGCATCAAGTGAGACTCTCAGTTCATGCAGATTACAAAGCTACAGTGCAAGCAGAGAGTATTGTCAGAGTAATTTCCTTGCTGAGCAAGCCTGCTGGTGGTCACAGACTCTGTTCTGCCCCAGTTGCTGTTCCATATGGCTCTAAATTGGCTGCTTTAGCAGAGGTCACATTGCTGTATCAATTACGGGCTACTACCTGGAAAATTTAATTTCATGCCCTGCAGTGGGCCTGCTTTCTTCTCTGTTATGATTGGCAACTGTTTCCCTATTGGTAACTAGAATAGCTCATTTACTTGAAATGAATAAAATCCAGAAGCTCACCAATTTGGAAGGGCAAATTTGGGTTGCTAGAATAACCTGGAGAGCTCTTGCACAAATGCATTTGGATGAACAGAAAAAAAGATACTCCTTGCCCTTTGCAAGGCCTCTCAAGAAACGGTAATGTTTTTGATTTGTGTCACATCAATCCATTCCTTGTTGTCCAGTTGGTGGTATGTTTTGTACAGGATAATTGTACAAAATGAAAACCAGAGGAAGTTAGTGAGCTAGCAAATGTCTAATTTTGGATAATAAAACCTCAAAGTTTTGTTAATGTTACTTATATTTTAACGTAAATGCTTTTGCTTAAGATCAGTTGTCAAATCTTTTCTGTCTTTTAAAAGCCTCTGAGGAGCTTCTTGAACAGCTGGTTTACATTTTAACAGATCTTAGTGCTGTTTCCAAGATCCCAAAGCTGGGCCTTCATTTATCTCAGAAATTGTTTCCTTCCCAAAGGTTATATTATGTCATTGGTTTTAAGGTGGAGCTACTAATTAAATTAAAGGTGGATTTCTGCTTGAAATTTGTTTATGTAGTATATGCAGAGACAAGGATTATAAATACATGCATCCTGACCCTATCCTAGCCAAAACTAGGACAATGTGGAGCAAGGATTTAAAAGAAAATATATGCGAAAAATATAAGGAATTATTAACTCTTTTTTTAGGTGAAGAGAGGCTTATTTTAAAATAATTAGGGGTAATTATAACAATGGAGTTTTGCTAGCCCAAGTACTCCAGGACTCTCACAGTCCAGACTGAAGAGAATTCGAACAACCATAGCACGGTTTGAAAAGTATTTATGCCAGATACAAACACTCCAAACAGGATATGGAACACGGAGCTGTGGCACTCTGCTTTAGTTTACTAACAGCCAAGAGGTTCTACTTTGTCTTTGAATTCAGATCTAATTGCCTAATGACTTCCTATACACTTTTTAGTCCTACTTGTCTGCAATACTGCTGAAGTAGTCAGTGTTGCCGTACATGTGAAGTTTACTGAGTAGGGGATATATCCCTGCCCCAGGAACTTTACAATACAGAGGTCTGGCCAACACTAAAACTCTTTAAGAAGAGCTGGGAGATCCATATTAAAATTTCTTTAAAAAATATTTTCAGTACAAATTACTATAAAGGAAAGAGTGAAAAAGGAATTCAGCTGTACACATTATATCTATTTTTAGAAGTGTACTATTTGGAAGAGTAACCCAGTTCCTAACGCTGGATCCTGAACCTCTCCAGTAGCATGTTCGAGGATAGTGATGACCACCTTCCATTTCATCAGCCTGCATACTTGTCAATGTGAGGTCTCCAGAGGAAGCAGTGGCACCTATGAATGCACAGTCCTTTGGATACTTGTTTTTGGTCTAACCCATATGGGGCTTAACTTCGGACTGTTTTTGTAAGCTTGGCCCAGAACCACAACCCACTGCAGAAGCCATGAGGTGGCTTCAAGGTGGGGAATGGTCAGATTAGAACAAGATTTACATTTCCTCCTCTACCTGTAGGTTACACTAAGCAGGTAGATTCCATACTGGGCATGTTCCAGCAAGGCTGTCCTCCGCTTGTGCACTGCTCAGCCCTGCTTGCAGAGACAGAGGATGCAGGCATGCGTACTGTCAGCTTTCACTGACAGTTATGAACTAGAGTCTACTCAGGATCTCTCCAAAAAGAAGATTTTAGAGCATTTAATTAAGTATCTATACAACACTTGAGATAAAAACCAATAACTGTGAGCTGAGTGATAATCTAAATAATAATATGAAGGATGGATGTTTATCCTTCAAAAGCAATGATAATTTTCACATTTGAAAGTACATATGCACTTTTTTTTTTGGATGGCAGCTGAAATCCATCTTTTACCTTTTTTTTTTTTTTAACTTCTTAATGAGATTGGAAATGTATCTGTCACACACCTGTTACAAATAGCTTTCCTTAGGATAACAAGTTAATATTGGTTTCTAAAGCACTGAGTTGCCAGAGCCAGGCTTTGCTGGTAGGAAGGCAATGAGTTGCTAGTGGTTTGGCATTGTGGTATCATAGACAGCCTGCAAGAAGTTTCTCAGGTGTCAGAGAAATGCCATAGCTCTGGCCACAAGAAGCAGGGGCAATTCTCTTGTCTCGCTCATTCTGGGGAGGCCACTCTTCTGTCATTTCTGGAAGTTATTCTTATCCAGTAGTTCTTGCCATTTCATGTTACTTTGTTGTCAGTGTGCAGCTGGAAGGTGTCTGATCTGTCAAATACAGAACACTACCACTGACACTGCCAGCATGCAGGGACTGATATGCAAAGCCTCCAAAAAGAACAGGATGAATAACAATATCATTTAAGTACAATACATCTATTTACTGTAGATGGTCAAAGAACAGGGGTATTGAAGAGGTCCCGAAGTACTGCATGTGTCACATCTCATTAAAGATTTAAAGAAATAGATGCACACAGAATGTTAGGAGTTGGAAGGGACCTCAAAAGATCATCTAGTCCATCCCCCCTGCCATAACAGGATTCCCTAGACCAGGTCACAGAGAAACATGTCCAGATGAGTTTTGAACATGTCCATAGAAGGAGACTCCACAACCTCTCTGGGAAGTCTGTTCCAGTGCTCTGGCACCCCCACTGGGAAAAAATTTCTATGTGTATTCACACGGAACCTCCTATGCTTCAGCTTACAACCATTGCCTCTTGTCCTGTCACTGGGCTTCACTGAGAAGGGCCTGACCCCATCCTCCTGATAAACACCTTTCACATATTTAGATTTTATGTTGATTAATAGGGAAACCTACAACAAAATTTAGCAAGTGAGCCCTTTTGAAAAAAAACCCAAACAAACAAACTATAAATTCAGTACTTTATGGCTGCTGAGATATTCTAGTGTCATAAATCCAGATTTACATCTGGAAATGGATTCTTCAGAGTTCATAGTTTATTCATCTCAGGAGAGGTTTCCAGTGGCATAGAGGAGATTTACATACTGGTTGGGAAGTAAGTACCCAATTCCCTTTTGTGTCTCTCAAAAGTTTTCCCATTGGTGCCTCTCATGAAAAGAAATGGAATCTCAGAGTGCTGCATGCACTATGTTAGAATAGTCTAGGCACTTCCCTTACTTTTAATATCCTAAAGAGAATTTCAGGTGGAAAAGGAATTCTTTAATTATGTATTCTAAATATTTAGAGAGGAACAAGGATTTTGCTCATTTCCAGGGGGAGGCAGTACAATACTTCAATAATTTCTTTCCATTTTAGTCCCATTCAGATTTTCTTAACTCAGGAGTAGGTATTGACAGGCATCCTGAAGTTTTTGGTTGTTTTTTTCTTTTTTTTCAGTCCTTCTTTTGCCATGTCTTTCTGCCCTTGCTTTCTAGCTGAAAGTCAAGACCCAGAGCTGGAGGGAATATAAAATGCCTATATTGCAGTGCTTTAATGTTAACATAGTTCAGTTTCAGCTCTGAACTAATAGAGCTCTCTGTAGAAGGCATTGAAGCTTTTGTTCTGTGTGCCTGTCTCTTATAATGGAATGAACATAAGCATCTGCCCTTTTGAAAAAAAACAACAGAAAAATCCACCACCTTCCTCTTCCCTGCAGTCAGCAGCAAGTGTTCATCCTAGCTTGGTAGTGAAACATGATTCCATTCCCTCAGCATCACATTATCAGGTCGCTTCAGGTTGTCCTTAATCACCTTGTTATTTTTCTCTTTCAAAGTTTAGATCAAGTGATTTAACAATGCCTATGTGGTTTCCCCATCAAGACTGTGGAATTGGCATCCATATGCTGTAAATTAGAATACAACAGAACAGGAAAGTTGAACATACTCATTCTGTGGCAGCAGTAACAGCGATCTCTTTTCCTTCTCCCCTTTCCACTGCCCTTCTCTAAACTCTCTTCTCCAAAACCACATAACCATATGGCCGTGGTTATAAAACATCAATGCTTCAGTCACAATAGCAATCCAAATAAAAAAGCCAAGGTAGAAGCCTTCATGGGGCTTAACCTTCCTTTACAGCTGATCCCTGGACTGTCTAGCTCTGCAGCTTTTAAACACTGCTCATGTCCCCAGTAAAAAATGTTTCCTGTTTAAACAAAAAAAGATTTACTGCATGAGCATCCTTCTCCTACACCCCCAGATTGTCCCCTCCAGGGACAAAATACCAATTCGGTTGGGTAAAACACCTGCTTTATTAATACCATTCATCAAGAAACAATGCTGAAAAGCCTGACAGAATGGAAAAACCCAGCCTGCCTTTGTAACCAAGGAGGAACAGGTGCCTCTCCCCCAGAATGTTGTTTTACTGCCTTGGGATAGCACAAGAAGGTGGAGGAGCTGCACTGCTCAGAGAACCGATATCTATCTTTACAGTGTCTGGTGCGAGCAATGCCAGTTGGAAGTATTGACAGCTCCAAGGAGATCCTGAGAGGTCTGTCTGATGGGGCGCTATGGGTTCATCCTTCCAGCACAGACAGATCAGGTTAAGGAGTCTTCTTATCATCCTGTAAACACACTGTCTTCTCTCTCAGGCAGGGCAGCAGCCTTCTTCATGCAGGTCAGAGTGGCATTGCTAGCTTACCCTGTTAGGACCATACCACAGATATGGTCTGCACTGAGCCTTGCTAAGCACATGCTGTGTCTGTGTGAGAACATGTTTTGGGCCAGCTGGCATTTTCCTCTATCACATGTTTCCACTGTTACAGGTACACCAATGGAGTCAAATATTACACTGCTAAAGACACCCAGATGGGTTATATGGCACAAATTCTTGTTCCAGGCTGTGTGCAGAGAAAGGCAGACAGTTACATTTTCAAGGTGTGCTTATATAGCAGGTTGGGGTAGAAACGGATATTATAAACAGTAATGAAAGCAAAAATTAGACCTTTGTGCATCTGAAGGAGCTGGGGTCCTGTGAAAAGCATTTACAGCACCTTTACTTTAATCCAGGTCTAAGTGCAAAGAGGGCCCTTCAAAAGTATCAGGAGGACTGTAGAAAATGTGTGGTTTTATAAGTTGGCATGAAACTGTGTCTACGGAGGGTTACTCATTATTGCTTTAAAAGACTAGGTGTTCGTTAAAAATAGTTTTTAATGATCCAGCGCCTTTGTTTCATCGTATCAACAATTATATTGTTTGTTCTGCAATGTATGTTACAGAAATCTCCGACATGATGCAGTAAAAATCTAGTTATAGTTTCAGACCTATTTTGAAAACTTCCATCAATGAAGTTCACCAGTACAGCTATAATCTTCCCTCTCATTCCCTTTTTTGTAGGCAGCTTCTGTTATTTCTGCACTGCAGTAGCATTTGCTGACACTTCCATAGGGATGTCATACATTAGGTAGCACTTCAGGCTTTGGTTAGCAGTATATGATACATCTTGAAGCAGTTAAATTCCTCATGTCATTTTGGAGTTAAAACCCTGTTTCATTTAAAAGCTGGACTTCTGGCTGGTAACTTGTCTGGAATAGTGGGTGGCAGGTCAGTGCAATTTGAAATGGCCAGGACAGAGTGGGAAACCATGAAAAATGGAGCAATTACACTGCAGGTCAAGGTTTGTTATAGGGTGGCATGGTTTCAATTTGGCACTGAAGCATGGCAACAAGGCTATGAGGACTTTCATGCATTTTTGTCTTCTGACATTTGCAAGCAATATCTGAGGAGGGAAAATGTAGGAGGCCAATATAACTGTCTTGAAGGGTTGAAGGGCTACCTGCTTACAAGGCTCTTTTTTTTTTTAAGGAAACCATTGTTAACCTAAATTTTGAATAAAAACATCCACATGAAACTTTGAGAAATTGTGAGCTGTTTGCCAAACTCTAGATCAAAGGTACTTGAATTGATTGATATAAATTTTTTTGAGAACAAAAAACGCACATCTGGCCTAACAATGAGTCTGCCAAGTGTTAGCCTAACGAACTTTGAAATCAACCCCCTACTAGCAATCCTCTAGACCAAGGTTTCTAGTAGAGTTGCTGGACAGTGTTTTATAGCCAAAAGGCACTTATATTATGACAATGTTCTATGCTAGCACCTAATTGACAGACTCCTGATACAGTGTTATTTCATGCTAATGAAACTGGTTTTAATTTGTCCTCCATCATTTATCATCTGGCACATGGAACCTGGATTTCAAAATTTTATTGCATCAGAACAAGTTAATGTAGCTGTAAGTTCAGCTGTGGAACACACATCAACAGCAATCTGTTTACACAGCACAGCTCTTCACATATTGTACAATTCCTTTTGCTTTATGATGCAGACCTGAAATTGGTTGAAGCTGGTGTTTGTTGGAAACACCTTTTTGCTCTGCACTTTCCTGATTGCCAGATAGGAGAAACTCTGACAGTCTGAAAGAAATTAAAGATTCTTGCTTTGCTCAGCCCAGAGAGCTGAAGCCCATAGAGCCAGATGCTCATGAAGAAAGAAGTATTTCCTGCCATGTCCAAAGGGCAAAGCATGTTAAATAAACCCATTTAAAAATCCTTCATCATTTGAACCTCCTTTTGAAACTAAGATTCATGACGAGATACAGTAGCAGCCATGACAATAGCAGTTTGGAAAACACTGTTGCAACTAACACTTGAATAGTCAAACTAGAAAGGGAACATTTACATGTGCAAAGTTTCCTTGCCACCAAGCAGGTGAATACATACATATCCAACAATCCTTTTGGCAAATGCCCCTTTTGTGGTCCAGCAAAGCTTTTCAGGGAATGTATTTATGTCAAAACACTTATCTGAATTCTGGCAAACTTCAAGTGAAAAGGTAATTAGTTTTAGACCCAGAGGGGTGATAGCATATACAAATCTCTATCATTAAATAATTTCTTTTATTACTTCTCCACCATAAAGAAACGAGAGACTGGCAACGGGTGATATGGAGAAGGCTGAAGTTCTCAACAGCTTCTTCTTTTCAGTCTTCACTGGCAAGTGCTCCTGCCAGACCCCCAAATTCAAAGAAGATAATGGCAGGGCCTGGAAGATAGAACTGCCCATGGTAAGAGAAGATCAGGTTTGTGACCATCTGAAAAACGTGAAAGTTCCCAAGTCCATGGGACTTGTTGGGTTACACCCACGGGTACTGAGAGAATTGGTGGATGGGGTTGCTAAGCCACTCTCTATTGTATTCCGAAAGTTATGGCAGTCTGGTGAAGTCTCTACTGACTGGAAAAGGGAAAATATAACCTCCATTTTTAAAAAGGGAAAGAAGGATGATGCAGCAAACTATAGGCCAATCAGTCTCACCTCTGTGCCTGGTAAGATCATGGAGATGATCCTCCTGGAGGCACTGATGAGGCAGAAGAATAATGAAGAGGTGATTGGTTATAATCAACATGGCCTCACCAAGGGTAGATCGTGCCTGATGAATCTGGTGGCCTTCTATGAAAAGGTCACAACATCAATAGACTGTGGAAGAGAAACTGACATCATTTACCTGGACCTGAGCAAAGCCTTTGACACTGTCCCACATGACATCCTGGTCTCCAAGTTGGTAAAATATGGGTTTGGTGGATGGACCACTCGGTGGATAAGGAATTGGCTTGATGGCCACACCCAAAGAGTGGCTGTCAATGGATCCATGTCCAAGTGGAGGCCAATGACAAGTGGAGTCCCTCAAGAATCAGCACTGGGACCAGTCTTGTTCAACATTTTCATGGAAGACATGGACAGTGGCATCAAGTGCTCCCTCAGCAAGTTTGCTGACGTCACCAAGCTGTGTGGTACAGTTGACATGCTGTAAGGGAGGGATGCCATCCAGAGGGACCTGAACAGGCTGGAGAAGCGGACTCATGCCAACTTCATAAAGTTCAACAAGACCAAGTGTAAGGTCCAACATCTGGGTCAGGGCAATCCCAAGCACCAATAGAGGCTGGGTAAAGATTGGCTTGAGAGCAGCCCTGAGGAAAGAGACTTGGGGGTGTTGGTGGATGAGAAGCTCAACATGAGCTGCCAGTGTGTGCTTGTAGCCCAGAAGGCCAACCGTATCCTAGGCTGCATCAAGAGAAGCGTGGCCAGCAGATCGAGGGAGGTGATTATTGGGGTTATTCAGTCTGGAGAAGAGAAGGCTACGAGGAGACCTTATTGTGGCCTTCCAGTATCTGAAGGGAGCTTACAAGAAAGCTGGTGAGGGACTTTTTAGGAAGTCAGATTGTGACAGAACCAGGGGAAATGGATGCAAGATAGAGGAGGGCAGATTTAGATTAGACATTAGGAAGAATTTCTTCACCATGAGGGTAGTGAAACAGTGGAACAGGTTGCCTAGAGAGGTTGTGGAAACCCCATCCCTGGAAGCTTTTACGACAAGGCTTGATGGGGCTCTGAGCAACCTGATCTAGTGGACAATGTCCCTGCCCGGCAGAGGGTTTGGAACTGGATGGTCTTTAAAGTCACTTCCAACTCTGTCAATTCTATGATTTTGTAAAGCTGGAAACATTTTCCTACTGGCTTATTTGATACTAAAACTCTATATACTCCTAACTAATCATATTCCTGAATATAAAGAAGTTAAAATTATCCTGATTCAGTTTAAACATGTAGGTTAAGACAAGATGACCAGCATCTAAGACTCCATCAGTTATATTTTCATAGATTTCCACTGACTTTAAAGATCAGATCCCCTCAGTTAGACTCCCTAATGGATCTCAGCTCAGGCACAGACCTCTGTATCTGGACACATTGGTATGAATGGATTGCATCCAAGAAATTCCCATCTACTGTCAGTGGTACAGGATCTTCACAGGACCCTTTGAAGTTATAAAGTTATAGTGGCATCAAATGACGTGTGAAAAGAGAAAAAAATAGCTAACACACCAGCAACATTTCCTCCTCTGGAGCTCAAGAGAGTGTAACATACAAAAAATTATGGGGAGAATAACAGATAGATGACAATTGACTACAGAAACAAAAAGGGATGTGCTAAAGGAATATCTATGATGCTTCCCTTTTAGTGAGGTTTTAACAAGAAGCAACAGATTTAAGATGCAGCTGGGAAAATGTCATCGTTATTGGACAGCATTTACAGAGCTTGTTGGCTAATGCTAACCTCTTGAATACCTCTCAAGTATTTAGAGAAAAATTGTTCAGAGTTTCAGAGGTGGTGAAAAGTTTGTTTCCCAAGTCTCCTTTTATACTGCACCAAGCACAAAACAAAAAATAAACCCTTCATCTTCTGCAGACATTTCTCTCTTTTTCACTGGTAATACATTTCTTGTCCTGTCAACATTGTATTATTAAAGAACCTGAGTGGCCTATGGTCAAAATAATTCAATCCCTTTATTTCTCTTTGCAGAGAATTATATTAAATTCTAAACACCTCAGCCAAATCTTTTCTTGGACAGCTCCTTCTTGCTTCCAGAGTGGTCTCTGAAGGAAGACCATCAGCACGTGATGACCTTGACCAGCTCTGCTCTGCCATCAAATTGCACTATGAGACACATTAAAATTGAGGGCTGCAAAACTCCTTCCTTTATAAAGCTGTATTCTATATCAGTGTGTGTACAATTAATGTGTGCTGCCAGGTTGTTAGGAACATTAAGCAAATGTAGAGGAAATTCAAATTTTAGACCCATCTGGGAGGTAAGATCCATGAATGTGTAAATTAAAAAGACATTCTAAGGTAAAAAAACCCACAAAAATGTAGATCCAGAGTTTCTGTTCAATGTAAACAATGCTAGGCAGCCTTGGCTCCAGACCTAACTGAACAGGGATGCCAATAAATAAACTGCTACTTTTTTTTTTTTTTTAAATTCTATTTTATTTTTGGCAAAAGGGGGATGAATCTTCTTCTTAGTCTGTGTCCTGAAGAGAAGACATGGAAGATAGAAAGATACGCACTTGAATATGACAGACAAACTGGTTTTGACTGAAAGACTCCTCCTGTCCCATTGATACGTAGCCTGAATTTAGATTACAACATGTGTGAAGAAGTTGGTACCACCGTCCAATAAAGTGATGAGATTTATTCACATCATAAGCTACAAGGGGTTTTATTATAAACAAGAGGGCACAGCTCCCATCTGCTGGGGTGGACAGCCCCACCCCTGGTATCACAAATGGCTCTTCTGCCCTTTTAGCTCCTCTAATTGCACGAGAAGTGCCCACTGCTGCTTTATGGCCCCTGGATGAAGAGGCCAAGGATCCGTACCCTTATGTTTCTCTCCTCAGTTGCCTTTTTTCTGCCTCTACCCTACCTGAAAGGTTGTAACCCTCTTTCAGGGCCCAGGTGATGGAAATGGCCAAGGCTATTTCCCTTTCCTACTCCCAGATGCAGACTTGATGACTCACCACTGCCTGGGATGAAGGGACAGGAGGTGAGCAGCCCTTGGGAAGGGCCTGTGGCATGGGGATGGCTATGGGTTGGGGTCTCAGGCAATAACGCATGGTGGGATCTGACATGCACAGCCCTGGTGCTTGCTGGAAAACCAGCCTAAAGCAACTCTCTTCTCTCCCCTTCATTATAAATCCAATTGCTTTATTTTTTTTCAGATACCTTCACCCAGCACCTGTCCTTCTTTCCCACTTCTTTAAATGGTGCCTGTTGTTCTCTGCTGCTGCTGGGTTTCTGGGGTTGAAGGTGAAGCAGCTTCATCCAGATGCAGCAGGAGCTGAAGGACCGGGGGAGGTGACATGTCCTCTCTCTTGATCCCCCTGGGGAGATGGTTCCAGTGGTAGCACTCGCGCTTCTTCCCACCACCTCTGCTTTACTTTTTGGCAAGGAGCTGCAAAGGAGCACACCCTTTGACCTGAATTATACTTCACTGGAAGAGTGTTTTGTATTTGGAGAAAATGCTGGATATGAGGAGCTTGTGAGAGTGAGGTTGAATTCCTCATTCTGTTTCTCATGATACTCTGAGCCAGATAGCAATGGTCTGAAAGCTTTTATGATCTTGAAAATAATTACCTATGCTGAGAAAAATACCTGGCTAGGGACTTCAGAATAATCTTACCAGGCAACCATCAGCCACTTTAGGAGCTGAAATGCCTTTTTTAATGCCAGGATTCATGTGTCTGTGCTTCAGCTCCTTTCACAAGGATGATTACAGCAATCGTTGTAAAACCCACAGATGCTCTGTCATTATGACAGACACACAAATGGAGTAGCCCAGCTTTGTTCCCTTACATTGCCCAGCCTTAAGGAAGGTAGGAAGTTTGGGGTTTTTAGAAAATAAAAAATTTTGGACAACCTGAGTTTCCTTGCTGTTAAAGGGACAATTTGTGTGATGGGCTCTAGTGCTGTACCAAACACTGCCAGAACAAGGTCTCAGATTCTGAACCTGAGGCATTTCTGCAAAACCCATGCCCAAGCAAGTGAACCAAACAACATACAAGGTGTGCTGTCTTCACCAGTCTGACAGTCTGACCATCTGTCACCTCTTCCAGAGCCAGGGACAGCAGCTAGGTGCTCTTGTGCCCCAGAATTTCCCACCTCACCCATTGGGAATTACTCCATAATACGTAGACAAAAAGCATCATCTCTATCCATTCAGAGTGTAACAGCCTGACTATGCCAGCAGCTGCTGGCAGAAGCTGGAGCTGATGATCAAGACTGTCAGCATGACCTCAAACACTACTTACCTATCTATGAGAAACCTAAAGGAACTGGCCATGTGCTCTAAGCAGTTCCTGACTTTTAAGTAATTTTATTTTTGCAATCCTGAGGTTTAGCACCTATTAAATGGGCAGAAGGAAAACATTTGTCGTACTTGCAAAGTGTTGCAATGACTTTATACATTGAAACAAATGTAAAAACATTTTTTCTTATATAATTAAACCATAGTTCATTACTTAAAGTCACTTTTTTATTAAAGGAACAAGTACCTTGTTATAGTATCATGTTCAGTCTAGCCTTTCATTTTTCCAGCCTCATTAATTGACTTTGGTAAGGGTGCTATAAAAAAGGAAAATTCTGTTTATAGAGATAAATAGAGACACAGAAAAAAACTTAGAAAAACACGCTTCTATTTCAGCCTTGAAGTATTGAAATGTACTATCTTAAGCAACAAATTTACTACAAGCAAAAGGACAAGCAAATGTTTATTGCTTCTATCAGCACTAGTGCAGAGTCCCTTTGGTTATTTCTTTAATCCAAACAGCTTCCTGGTAGATCCAAGATGTGAGGCCTTTGTGTAATGACTTGGCAAGAGAAAGGGTCCAGGACTTCTCTGCAAACACAATTAAGTTGTCAAAGACAAGTCCTGTATTTGAATTAAAACTATAAATCTTTCATCTGCACCTACTCTACATCAAATAGCAGGAAAAGAGGCCCTCTCATCTAACAGTCTTAATTACCAGAGCACTACAGCGTTTTGAGAATGACAGAACCAATGATAGCTGACCTTGTGCTCCAGCCCCAGAGTGGGATCAACATGATGAATGGGAATCCCTGCCTGAAATATCACAGCAAAACGAACAGCCTCAGATGGCAAATTAAGTGCCTAACACACTGTCGGGGCTACACAAATATATAATAATGCCATTTGCTTTGATCTGCTTATACTGGAATGTGTAGTATGTTGAAGACTTCAGTGTAAACATGTCAAGCTTTGCCTGGTAATGACCAGTCCTTGCCACCTCCTTTCGCACACAAATGCACGGTGAGGCAATGGCTTTTTGCCTCTCTGATGCCACTGCTAATTCTGTTGCACTTGGAGTAGAAGAGATAGTTGCCATCCGTTTGTTGCTAATAATCCCACAAAAGTCCCATGGCCCAGAGTAGGCAAGATAACCACAGATCTCCTGTGACAACAGTAGTTATGAGGCTTCATTTTCCTTTTCACAATGCTCGGGTAGCTGATGAGGCAAATGTTGAGGCAGCTGGGTGTTTGATTACCTAAAAGCAGCAGTTACCATGCTGTGTAGCATAAGTTGTGAGTGGCACTCAAGGTCCACAGTGAGGTTTTCTCTTCAATGCTGAATATTTTCAGCCCAAGGCTTGTGAAGAAGACCCTTGGCCATCCCTGAGAAAAACTTACAATAGTCTGTTGGCCCAAAACTTGGAAAGTGAATGCCTCAGGGCAGGGCCAAATTTCCTGTGGTCATCTCTGAAACAGCTAGATTTTAAGATGTAGCTGTCATGTCTTCTGGTTTACTGATGCAGTATCTTTGTCCTTCTGAGATATTTCTGAAACTCTTTGTATCTAATTGCCTGATCTTATTTTTATTTTATTACTTAAGGCTTCAGAGTGTATTCTCTCCAGTAATGGGTCTGGCATGCAGAAGATACCTTGCTGTTTGATTAGTAGTATCAGTTATGAAGAAGGAAATGCATATGCTCTGTAGAAGAACCCATCTCAGGTATGGCATATCAAATATAGAGCATAACAAGTTTTAACTGAAAATGTATAGAAATGTCCCCTCCTTTTTTCTTTTATTGAAAATATATAGAAATGTCCCTTCCTTTGTTTTTTTATTTCTTCTGCAAAAACCTTTCACAAAAGAGGTATCTGAATTTGCACCAATTTTTTTGTGTCATGAACCTGAAAATATCATAGAATGGCTGAGGTTGGAAGGGACCTTTAAGATCATCTAGTTCCAACCCCCCTGCCATGGGCAGGGATGCCACACACACTACACCAGGTTGCCCAGGGCCACGTCCAGCCTGGCCTTAAACACAGCCAGGGATAGGGCCTCCACAACCTCTCTGGGCAACCTGTTCCAGTGCCTCAACACCCTTTGGGTAAAGAACTCCCTTCTAATCTCCAGCCTAAATCTCTCCTCCTTCAGCTTGTAGCCATTCTCCCATGTCCTGTTGCAATCAGACCAGGAGAAAAGTCTCTCTCCTTCTGCCTTATAATCCCCTTTCAGGTACTGAAAGGCAGCTATAAGGTCCCCTCTAAGCCTTCTCTTCTCCAGGCTGAACAACCCCAATTCC
>VWZX01011514.1:37672-52234 GCA_013399015.1 Galbula dea
GGTCTTCCTTCATCAACCGTTGCAGTCACTCCATCATAGAAGTCTATCAGGTTGGTCAGGCATGTCTTGCCCTTAGTGAATCCATGTTGGCTTCTTTGAATCACCTCTTTGTCTTGCATGTGTCTTACTATCACTTCCATGACAATGCGCTCCATGATCTTCCCAGGCACAGAGGTGAGGCTCACCCGCCTATAGTTCCCTGGTTCTTCCTTTCTACCCTTTTTAAAAATGGGGGTGATGTTACCCTTCCTCCAGTCACTCAGGACTTCACCTGACCTCCACGACTTGTCAAATATGATGGGGAGTGGGCCCGCAACTACATCAGCCAGTTCCCTCAGGACCCTAGGATGTATGTCTTCAGGGCCCACAGACTTGTTCTTATCAAGTCTCATTAGGTGATCTCGAACCTGCTCTTCACTCACAGTGGGAGGCTCTTCACTCATCGAACACTCGCCTACGGCTACCAAATCTGCTTATGGAAAAAGTTCGGTAGCAAATGTTTTACCCTGGTAGTGAATTCTTCAAACAGTAATTTACAGAGCAGTGTCCAGAGTATGTACACAAAAATTTCTTAGGATAGAACATATTCCTGCAGGTAAATCAGCTATACTTAAATAATATAATCTAATTGTATTAGGTTTCTCTGATAAATATAATACTCTGTCTTGCATTATATAAAAAAGTAACTCTGTATGTATGTATGTGCCTGTCCTTATCACAAAGAAATAAGTCTGCATTTATTCTTATGCATGGTAACGACTGTGCTTACCACAAGAGCATTTGAAATTCCTAACAAAAGCACATTAAAGCAATAAGGAAAATAAAGAACGTCAACCGTGGAGAAAAGTTACCTGAGGCATATCCTGAAATGGCAAAACTTTCAGATTACACCCACAGGCATTGTGCCCATTTCAGAAGGGAACTATTTGGCACAAGAGCAGAGAGGACCTACAAAAAGAAGTGATGGTAAAGTATGTGCTGTCAGGTCTATGTACTTCACATATTCCAGAGGAGGTGGTCTGCTCACCTGCTATGTGTTTATGCAGTTGTTGATTGCTTCAGAGCTGTCCTGGAGGGAGGCATCTCCTGATGGATGCTGCACTTCTACAGCCAGAGGTTAAAAGTGCAGCAGAGACTGTGAGGTTCAACGGATATAGCCAGAACTACTTGCTCTGAGGAAAACTGATGTGACTGTGTTTTAGAGTTATAGGCATACCAGGTTTTTCTCTCCAATGCCATTTGTGGAGGTGCTTGATTAGCTTGACAAGCAGAAGGGTGTGGAGGGAATGCAAAAACCTGGTGGGAATGTAGTCTTCTTGAATGCCTGCAGGGCCTGCCACTGACTTTATCACAGGCTGAATTTCATTGCATGAGCTTGTATTCTCTTGATACAGAACGTGAATAATAAAGATGGGAATGGAGTATACATAACCACATATTGCCAAAAACGGACACAATCCTATTAAAAACAATCAACTTCTGGCAGGAGAATAGTTATTATGGAATTTAAAAGCAGGAAGTTGTGTAATTGACCGCACATTTCAGAGCAATATTACATTAAATACAACAAAACTACAGCAAGAATGACTCAGATGCTCTGAATATAAATAAGTAGAAACTCAATTCACTCTAAAGCCCCAATAGAACAATGTACATTTATATTAACACAAATGATTGCTGTTAGCCCTATCCATGTAACATTTGCAAGACATAAGACTTGCCCTGCTAGGCACAGCTTCACTCTCAACTGTATTGTGAAGGATATTATATATTTTGTCTTTCTATAGTATTTCCCCAGTGTTTAAGATTTAAGGCCTGAAACAAAAGAAGAACTCTACTTTGAAAGCAACTGACAAAGAAATCCTTAAGGAGGATGAGCGTGACTCTGAAACTAGAAAATAAACAATTCTCCAGCATCTCTCAAACTGTGCATGGAGATATTTCTTCTTGCACTTCTTGTCCATGCTGCTTCTGCACATAAGTTAGTAGGATCTACCTGCTTATGCACGGACATGATCAACATTCTATTAGTATATATATGAAGATATCACTTGTGTACTAAACAGGAACTGAACTGTCTGGGGAGAACATACCCAAATCTAGTTGCACTCAATTATGAAGAGCCTTGAGATATCACAGTCAACTTCAGTGCAGCTTTTGTGCAAACATTTACTAAAGATGCTCTGATGACAGGTACATTAAGGATATTTCTAGAGTTATGTGTTTCTGTATTTGCAAATATTTGGCACTGCCAGGTATGTAAAACACCTTACATTATGTACATTTCATGAAAGTGAAAGTGTTCTCCAACATAAAGGAAATTTCTCTCCCAACTATTTCTCTGAGGTGTTTAATGAATTTTGCACACTATACCGAATTCTTTCACTCAGATTGCTGGTGAGCTGCCATCCTTGTTTTCTGTTTGCCTTAGGGAAAAATACTCAAGTAGCTGTAATTATTAAAGGCTATATTTTCACCATAGTGTATGAAAAAAGGTAATGGTGAGGTTAGGCAATGAAAAGTTACAGAAAAAATCTGAAATAAGGAAATCTGAAAGGACTGCATAAAGATAAGACTGGCATCCATAAAAGGGCAGGCTTCACTGCTATTTAACTACAGTCTACACTCATCTTTAGTTTCCATGTGAAAGAGTATCATGAAGAAAGAAACTTGAGAAGGGTTAATTTGTTTGTTAGTTAAAACTCCTGCTTCTCTACACAAGTCCACACATGCTAAGTGTTTGAACATGGGCCAAGACTCTGACCCCGGCAATTCTCCCTGGGCAGCATGGGACAAAACAGAAGACCATACTCACAAGGCAGCAGACCTTAGATTCCCCTTTCTCCTCCCCTCCTCGGATCAGCTACCCAGGCTCCAGGCATCAGCTCTGCCTCCAGTCACACTGGTGTACACAGCGCAAGTAAGTAGCAAGCTTGTGCTGATCTAGCTCACATGGTCTGAAATGTTGAGGGATAACCTAACACTATCAGCTTGTTGGACAGGTGCGAAGGGCTGATAACTTCCAGTTGCCACAAGAAGCAGCAACCAGCAGGTGGAAATGAGAGCTGGGGTCAGGTCATAGAAAGAGGATGTGCGATCACAGATGAGATGAACATGCCTGAGGAATTTAAAGCCCTTTACTGGAGTAATGAAAGAATATTTGCTAAAATAATCCATTAGAGAAGTAAGAGAGGTAAGACATAGCAAGGATACATTTTAGGCTGCTTAAAAGGCCCTCATAAGGCCAGAAGAGGGTACTCTGGCTTATGTGAGCAGCCAACACACATCATGGAGACACGATTGTCAGCAGTCATGGAAGACAGAGCATGAGCTGTGAGGTCTGGCCTGTACTAAAGTATCCTATACCCTAGGAGTGAGATGACTGGACGTAAAAACGATGATTTTCACAAAGCTCGAAACAAATATTTAAAGGTAAGAATTGGGAAGGAGACGGGTTAAAAAATAAATATATGTTAGTTATCTTTTTCTTAGAACTGGTTATGACTGAAACCGGAAACCCGGACACATCATAACAAGGATATTACTGTGATGTTTCTATTTGTAACAGAAGGTAGAAGCCTTATAGAGGTAAGATTGTGAGCATGCCATTTCAAGCCTATTCTGTATGCTCAAGAGATCACAGAATCACAAAATCACAGAATGTTAGGAGTTTGAAGGGACCTCGAAAGATCATCTAGTCCAACCTCCTTGCAAGAGCAGGATTCCCGAGACAAGGTCACACAGAAGTGTGTCCAGACGGGTTTTGAACACCTCCATAGAAGGAGACTCCACAACCTCTCTGGGCAGTCTGTTCCAGTGCTCTGGCACCCTCAATGTGAAAAAAATTTCTTTGTGTATTCACACGGAACTACAGGAGGTCACCTCTTAGTGTCGTCTGCTCCAAGCTAAAGAGACACAGCACCCTCAGCCTTTCCTCAGAAGGAAGATGTTCCCTCCGTCACCTTTGTGGCTCTGTGCTGGACTCCTTCAAGAAGTTCCCTATCCTTCTTCAACTGAGGGGTCCAGAACTGGACACAATATTCCAGATCCAGCCTCACCAGGACAGAGTAAAGGGGGAGAAGAACCTCTCTCCACCTACTAACCTCACCCCTTCTAATACAACCAGAATCCCATTGGCCCTCCTGGCCACAAGAGTACACTGTTGCCTCATGGTCATCCTTCCACCCACCAGGACCCCCAGGTCTCTTTCCCCTTCACAGCTCTCCAACAGGTTGGTTCCCAACCTGTACTGGTCCATGAGGTTGGTCTTTCCCAGGTGCAAAACTTGACACTTGGCCTTATTGAATCTCATGAAATTTCTCTCTGCCCAACTCTCCAGCCTCTCTAAGTCTCGCTGAATGGCAGTACAACCCTACGGTGTGTCAGCCACTCCACCCACTTTAGTGTCATCAGCAAACTTGTTGACAGCGCACTCTGTTCCCTCATCCAGGTTGACAATGAATATATTGAAAAGTACAGGTCCCAGTACCAGCCCCTGACGGTCTCCACTAGACACAGGCCTCCAACTAGACTCCATCCCATTGACCATGACTCTCTGGCTTCTGTCCTTCAACCAGTTCACAATCCACCTCACTACCCAATCAGTCAGACCACACTTCCTCAGTTTTGTTTCAAGGATGCTGTGGGAGGCAGTGTCAAATGCTTTACTGAAATCAAGATAAACCACATCCACTGCTCTACCATCATCTATCCACCTGGTTATGTCCTCATCAAAGGCTATCAGGTTGGTCAAACATGACTTCCCATTGGTAAACCCATGCTAACTGCTCCCAATGACCCTCTTACCCTTGATATGCCTAGAGGCAGTGTCAAGGATAAAGTGTTCCATCGCCTTTCCAGGGATGGNTGTTTCAAGGATGCTGTGGGAGGCAGTGTCAAATGCTTTACTGAAATCAAGATAAACCACATCCACTGCTCTACCATCATCTATCCACCTGGTTATGTCCTCATCAAAGGCTATCAGGTTGGTCAAACATGACTTCCCATTGGTAAACCCATGCTAACTGCTCCCAATGACCCTCTTACCCTTGATATGCCTAGAGGCAGTGTCAAGGATAAAGTGTTCCATCGCCTTTCCAGGGATGGAGGTGAGACTGAGCAGTCTAGAATTACCTGGCTCCTCCTTCTTGCCCTTTTTGAAGACTGGAGAGACATTTGCCTTCCTCCAATCCCCAGGCTCCTCTCCTATTCCTAAGGACTTCCCAAAGATGCTGGAGAGTGGCCTGGTAATGACTTCCGCCAGCTCCTGCAGGTGCATCCCATCAGGATCCATGGATTTATGGGTGTCCAGATGGCTTAATTGCTCCCTAACCCAATCCTCCTCAACTAACTCCTCCAGTATCCTAACATCATGTGGGGGCTCAGAGGTCTGAGGCTCCTGAGCACAGTCTCTAGGAGTATAGACAGAGACAAAGAAAGCATTCAGTAACTCCACCTTCTTTGTATCATCTGTCACCAAGGCACCCACCTCATTCAGCAGGGGGCCTACACTGCCTCTAGTTTTAGTTTCTCCAACAATATTTGAAGAAGTCCTTCCTATTGTCCTTGACCTCCCTTGCAAGGTTTAATTCCAGAGAGGCCTTAGCTTTCCTAGTTGCCTCCCTACAACCTCTGACAACAGTCTTGTACTCTTCCCATGTGGTCAGTCCCTACTTCCATGATCTGTAGACTCTCTTCTTCCACTTGAGTTTGCCCAGCAGTCCTTACTTAACCAAGCAGGTCTTCTGGCTCCCTTTCTTGATTTTCTACTTGTTGGGATGCTCTGATCTTGAGCTTGGAAGAAGTGGTTCTTGAATATTAACCAACTATCTTGGCCCCCTTTATCTTCCAGTACCCTGTCCCATGAGATTTCTCTTAGCAATTTCTTGAAAAGATCAAAGTTGGTCCTACTGAAGTCTAGGGTTGTGATCCTACTTTGTATTCTATTCCTACCACACAGGATCCTGAATTCTACCATCTCATGATCGCTGAAGCCAAGGTTGCCCTTAACCTAAACCTCTCCAGCAAGACCCTCCTTCTTAGCAAGTATCGGGTGCAGCAGCACTCCCCTCCTAGTGGGCTCATCCACCATTTGCATCAAGAAGTTATCATCACTGTATTGGAGGAACCCCCTGGACTGTGAATGGCTGGCTGAGTAGGCCTTCCAGCAAATATCTGGGGAGTTAAAGTCCCCCATAAGAAACAGGGCCTGTGCTTGTGAGGTTACTGTCAGTTGCCTGGAGTAAGCCTCATCAACTTCCTCATCCTGATCAGGTGGCCTGTAATAGACACCCACAGCAGTATCACCCATCCTTAGCCTACCCCTTAATTTGCAGCCATAAACTCTCAACTCGCTGCTCATTCACCCCTGGATGAATCTCAATACTTTCTAGTTGCTCTCTCATGTAAAGAGCAACTCCCCCACCATGCCTTGTAGACCTGTCTTTCCTAAAAAGGACATAGCCATCCATGACCACATTCCAGTCATGTGAGACATCCCACCATGTCTCTGTAATTGCCATCAGATCATGACCCCTTGACTGCTCATGGATTTCTAACCTGTCTTGTTTATTCCCCATGCTGCATGCAGTTGTATACAGGCACTTCAGGGAGCGAACTGAGCATGTCAATTCTACCCTAGGGGGGTGGGAGGACTTCTGGTCTGTATTAGTACTAGTACTAGAACACTGGCCCACTTGTGCAGACCTGGAAACAACGTCATCCCTCTTTGAATCTAGTTTAAAGCTCTTTAGATAGTTAGAATTTGGCTGCACATCAGAAAAGCAGTCAAGCTATACAAGAAAATATTTTAAGTTTCACTTACCACTATATACTGCTATGTTCAATGCCCTGGGTAGAGATTTTATTAAAGCCACATGATTAGAGAAGCAAAGTTTGTCTCACCTGCTGTCTTTTACCGTGATTGTAGTGAAAAGGCAGAGGGCAGCCATCAGGAGTTCTGCCCTTCTGTGTTCATGGGGACACACTTTTCTCCTGGCTCCTCAAATTGCAGCTAAAAAGGACTGAGTCTGAGCAAGAAACTGTGAGTTCAGAACTGAAAGCTCTTTCACTGAAAGCATTTCTTGAGCTTCTCTTTGACTCCTGATAGATTTCACACATTCAGAAGTATATTGTCCTGAAATTAGAAAATGAGTAAGGCTCACTCAGTTACTCTTAGTCACTTGAACTTTTACAGACCTAACAAGTCCAGATACCGTACTGACCAAGAGAAAACTTAGTGAGTGAAGACAAAGTGCAAAGTTACCTAGCGCTGTATTAAAAAAGATAAGTTACATTGGCACTGCTTTGGCTTTGTCCTTAGTGAGGTCCATCTGTTCTGAGGAAGCTGAGAACATTTCAAGTAAAATAATTTATAATGTCAAAAAAACCCTTTATACTTTTAGGGCAAAAGGTCAGACCTTACTTCAACAGATCTCTGTCTCCAGAGCCAGAACCTGAGTCTACCTAAAGGACTTTAGGTTTCTTATACCAAAAGCTCATTCAGCAATTCCCACAAAATACAATTGACTAGATGCAACTGGATCCAGGTGGAATGGCAGATCACCTGTGATTTCCCTTTTCCATTACTTTTTTGCTTATTGAATCTCTTCTAGAAAATAAAATATTGTCTGTTACATAAACAAACTTTCAACTACTGCTGGTAGTTAGATTTGGGAATAGATGGTAAAAAATATGATATGGTTCTTGTTTGAGTTGACAGTGCCTGAAAACTGTCAAAGAGCTATGGGTTTGTATTCTGATGTTATGTTAATATGATCTGCAGTGTTGTATTTTGTGGCGTATGAGGGCACGGGCCCCGGTTGCTGATGGCAATCAGAATCAACTTTATTGTTCCAGAAGCTGGAGTTTACAGTCTTACACAGAAAGGATAATGACCAGTTACCTTCATATAGAAAGAGCACTGACTAATTAATAAGTAACACCTTCATACACAAAGTATACTGATGAATTAGCAAGTGACACTTTCATATACAAAAGATACTGACCAATTAACATAGATAAAAACAACTAGTATAAATCTAATAAAAACCAGTACACTACATGGTAAGACTGGCATTGTGAGCTGTGGGGAGGATAGCATGCTAAGACTGTGTAGGGTGTCAAGGCCTTTGTGTGCAGCTGCAAAACTCCTGCTAGCTGACTCCCACTCTCTCTCCCAGGCTAACTTTTTTCTTGTGAGAAACTAACCTCTGCCTTGTCTAGTTTCTCTCCTGTTGGAGCCTGGCCTTTGCGGCCTATAATGACATACCGCAATGCTTCTAGCAGCAATTGGATCTTGTGTACCATCTAAGCAAGTAGATATTAGTTCATCAGAGCATGGTAGTCTTGACACAACAGTGTGCCAAGAAGTCTTGTCTGATCTGCAGACAAGAAACTACATTCAGTCATGAGAGAGAAAATTTATTCCTCTTCAAAACAAGAACAGTGATAAGAGTGACCAAGCAGCTTGCTTAAAAGACAAGATATTGGTTTTGACCAAAAAACTTCACAGGATGGTAGGTGTTGGAAGAGATCTTGAAAGATCATCTAGTCAAACCCCCCTGTCAGAGCGGGATTCCCTACGGTAGGTTGTTCCTCTATGCATGTGAGACAAATAACGAGATCCTTACCTGGACCCTGCGCAAGTCCTTCCTGAAAACCATCTCAGGATTACTTGCACAATTAATACTCTGAAATATAAACGTTCCAAAATGCAGCCATTCTGCTTTTCAGAAACTGACAGTATCTGTATTCCTACATAAGACTTTTTTCTGAGAGACAGCATAAGAAGTCAGTGTTTGGGGGTTTTGGACTGTATGAGGGCTGAATTGTTCATTTTTGTCCTGAACATAAATGATGTCATAGATGCATAAAGCATCACACTAGTGTGAGTGCCTTTTATAACCTCACCTATTCATCACCCAGCTACCTCAGCTGAAACAGAACAGACTATGTACATTAATTCCTAGTCAGCTTAGAAAAATTTGCCTTTTTCTTCTGAGCAAAATCCTGTCCTAACCTGACTGTGTTGCATTGCTGACAATGCATTGTCTGGGAAGTATTTTTTATTTTGAGTGAAGATGTCAGAATTATTTCCAAGAGATTTTTTTTTTTCCTGTTCTCTCTCTCCTTCTGACTCTTCTAATTCTGTTAATATGTTTGGTTTGACCATAAATCTTTGTGGAAATACCTCCGAGGAGCTAAGCATCTGTCTTGGGAGTTCATATCCTCTCAGCTGGTTACCCCACCAAAACTCTTTGAAGATTGTACTGTACCCTATTGTTTCCTGCGGGAGAATAGAGCTCATTGCCTAATAACTACTTCAAGGAAAAGGTCTTTCAACACTGTCTAATTACAATTTTGTTTCTGTGATAGAGCTCCTACAGTCATAGAATATGCAATATGAACAAAATGATAATAAGAAAAAACCACTAAATTCCCACCTAAAATGCAAACTCATCATCACACTGAGATGTGTGTCTGCCTCAAAAAGCTAGAAAATGCAGTCTATAGTCTCTAGCTCTCCTGCTGTGACGATGTTGTGTCAGGGCTCCCTGACAGAGTAAAATGCATAACTGAAAATTCACATTTTGTGTATAAGTGTGCAATTACTTATAATTCAGCACTTCAACATGCTGTCTTGCTGAAATGTGAAGGGACGGAAGTATAGTGTAGGAAAGGTTTATACATTTGTGTATCCTCTTAAGCCGATGGAAAGATAGGATTATCCAGATGTACAAGTGTGGACAAATTATTTGCCTAGAAGCAGTGACATTTAAAAGTGATGGACATAGTAGGATTCAAAATAGGCATACATATGGATTTAAGCACTGTATTTTCCCCAAAGGAACAGTAAGGAAATATTGTTTATTCTTCTTCCTTTAGAAGAGAAGGACTTTCACTGGACACTGAGGCTGAGATTTGGGGATTTATGATCATTAAGAGTCCACGGTGATCTATCATATGCAGAGCATGGCTGAGCCAAAACCTTGCTATCAGTTTGAGCAATTGATTTTAGACTAGCTAAAATTCCCAAATTGAGGTCTTGGATATCCTTCTTTTACATCAGTTTAAATGCTCATCTTATTAGGCAAGAATGAAGAGAATAATATTTTTAAATTTCATTTTAGGTATGACGTGCTACGTGAGGTGGAGAATCTTGATACTTCAGTTTTGAGTGTTTTGTGAAATCAGACCTCAAACAAGAAAATTTCAAATCTGCAATTCACTATGGACAGTGCATAAAAGTTCAGAGGGGCTCAGATACAAGATTTTAGCTTAATAACATAGTGTGCAAATCAGTGTGGTAGTTTTGCAAAAAATGGTACCATAACAATCTTGGAATTGGAAATAATTTGGACCTTGTTCTCTTTTAACCCAGATTATTGAAGCCTGAGTCAACAAATGGGAGATGTTAAACAGCAAGAACTTTGTAAATGATATGATTAAAGATGGTAAGATCAGAGTACAACACAGGGAAGAAAACTTTGCCTGAAATTCTGGAAATATTTCTTCAGGTTCAGACACAGTGCCACAGAGCTTAGCTTACTCCTTATGCCCATCAGTTCAAGAAATAATGATAGCTCATTTCATATCACAGCTACTTCTGGTCATGACTAGCAAGTGCCAAGATACATAACAATGAGAAAGAGGAGGTTAAAATTTTCAGAGACCTGTTTCAGCTCTTCAGAAAAATTTAGTCTTATTTTGAGATAGACATAAAAAAGTAGCAAACAATCTTATTTGAACTTTATCCCAGCATACTCGCCTCATTTAAAGAACACTCTACTGCAAAATGGCTGCATGTTATCTCTTATTTTTGGGTTCAAATAGAAAATCTGAAACACTGAAAAAATAACCAGGTCCTGAGACAACCAGTACTCTAGTAAGTCTACAAATTCCAGGGATTGCAGACTGTTTGGTCAAAACGGAAAACTCTGATATTTCCACAGTCCTCTAGATGTCCATCTCCTCCATGGTAAGCTCATGTGTTGTTGACAGCATTCTGTTTCCAAACAAGTCATAATCAATACTTTGAGGGACAGTCTATATCTGAAGAAGGAATGGACATGGATTTGACATTCATAAATATGAAGTTAAAAATAATCAGTAATCTGAAGCTGCCAGTTAAGTTTTGAAGTTAATTGTGGTTTTTTGAAGAGAATGCAATTCTTAAACAGAGCAGTAATTGGAAAGTGAAGTTCTTTGTTGATGATGTAGAAACTTAGATTTTGAAACGTCCAATTATTTTTCTTTTTGAAAGAAGTCCAGCAGGCTTTTTTTTACCTAAAACATTTAATGTCAGGCTCACTGTAGTTTCCAAGCCCTTACAGAGTCTTATCTATCTTGTCTGACACTTTCCAATTACTTAAAATGCATGTTTTGGAATACAGTGAGTCTGGAAAAGCCATTTTGTTTAACTGTTCTTTGAATATCTGTGCTGAAAGAAGCTCACGTTATGAATAATCTGGTAGCTAGTACACTCAACAGAAAGAAGTCTGTTCTTCCATGAGTAAACCGCTTTTTATACAGAGCAGACAACTGCAACAGAAAAGGTGATAGTTTCAACCCCTTCTGTCCCTAGCAGCCCAAGACATGCGATAAAACCAGAAAAACAAGTGGAACAGAGAAGTGATGGCTAACTTGGCCAAGGTCCTTGTCTTTTCAGGTTCACTTTCCTTTTGTCCTTTGAGCTCTGAAACTACATGAGTTGAAGTTTTTGTGTACGCTTAAAGGTTTGCAAGACATTGAGTATCAATTAAGTTTATGTAAATGTGTAACACCTTTACTGTGCTTCCACTTGAATCCTTTAGTTCATGCAAACCACAAAATGTGTGTATACAGTGTATTTACATATTCTTTTCAATCACAGTAATGTCAGAATACGGACTTAGTTTTCACAGAAACTGTTGCATGCTTTTATTAAGCAATTGCTTCTCCAAAGTACTTATAGTACTAATAAGAAGCACAAAATATTTTCCACATTCCTAAAGTTTGGTTTTTTTTTACTTTTGTAATGAACTGCTCATGCAGAGTTTGGATAGAAAAAAAACCAATTTGCCAAAAGTAGTGTGAACAATTTGAAAAAATTGGCTCAGTTTGATACGGCTTACAAATACTTTGGGAACAGAAAAGAAGGTGAAATACATTTCTGCATTGAGCTCCTCTTCATAGACTTGCATGGCTGCCATTAGAGATTCAGCACCAGATGTTGTTTTCTAACTTCTTTGAAGGCGTTTTTCTAAAAGACTGTATTCTATCACACTTATTGTATTTCCTGTTTCTCACTAGGCAGACTTAATTTTACCTGAAGTGAGATTCAAGTTGTGATTTATGTTATTGTCAGACTTAGGAAACTTTGATTGCCACAAACTGAATTATCTAAAAACAGTGTTGTAAATTCTATGTGAACATTTGCAATGTTTTCTTCTTATTAGCTGTGCAAGCGTGTTATTTCCTTGGCACACAAATAAGTTGTAATAAGCTTCTACATGCATTCACTCTCTGCTTAAGTGATGTTCTTCAGCAAATACAACAGAAGAAGCATTAAAAATAAACAGAAAATGCCTTTGATATCATTGACTTGGGCCTCTTATAAAAACAATATGAATACTTCAGGTTGGAAACAAGCATTTTGCTACAGAAGCTGATTGTTCCCTGCTGTAACTCATGATAGCAATTTCTTTCAGATATATCTTTACTTGAATGTTCTCCTCAGCTGTATTGCAGCTCCATGGAGCCCATATTTCTTCCTGAAAGGCACCTCTCTGTGGCATGCTGTCAAGCATTAGGTATCAGGAAAGTAGTCAAAATCATGAGGTTTACATGTGCTCATAATGATATACCCCAAGTGTGACAGCTGGTACCATCTGTGGTGCCTGGAGCCGTGTCTGGGAGGCTGTGACAACTCAATTGCAGGCAGGAGGTTTTGAAAAACAGTGGATAATTACTATTCCTGCTTAAGCAAGAGGACTCCTATGCATGGAGTTACAGAGGCCGCATCTGTTACAACTATTAGTATGTCTCTGCCGATCATCAATATTACAACAAAAATAGTCATCAACCTATATAAAAATCACTTTTTCTTTTCAGTTCCACCCAACTGATCTGATCAAGTTATAACTAACTGTGTGCTTTTTTTTGCACTCTGTCTTCAGAAGCCATGCAGGATCCTGCCCCAAATACCTGGCAGCAAAATAAGAGGGCAGGAATGAGAGCTGTAGTTACTCTTCTAGTTAAGTATTTGAGAAGAATATTGAATTCTTAAATCTTAGTTTAAGATTTTTTTGTAAGCCACTGTTTTCAACTAAGCCGTTTTTTTCCTTAACCTGGATAAGATTTTGGCTCTTAATCATAAGACTCATAGTGGCTAGTTTGCATTTTTAGAACAGGTATAGGTTGCTATGTAATTTAAAATTTATTAAAAAGCATTGCAGGAGCTTTTTCTCATACAGCTGCCTGTGGTTCGCTTGTGTGAATTCAAGGCTGAATTTAGTCATCTTCATTTTTTCCTACCCTAAGACCTTACTGCCTGTTCATACTTCTGTCTGGGGTCTTTCTTCATGAGAAGCAGGAAGTGTGACAAACCATGCCATTCTTCAAACGTTTTGTCAACAACTGATAGGTGGATGCTTGATATTATGAGAACAGGAAGAAAAGTCCCAAATATTCTTACAGTAAATATTTAAACGTTGGATGTGACACAGATTTCTTCCCAGATGGTTCATCTGGTCCTGCATTTTATGTTAAATCTCCTAGAAATAAGATGACATAGCTAAGTTTTCAATCAACAGAAATCAAGTCTGAGCTTTAGGAACCATGAAAGAAGGTGTATCTCGGAATGGCCAGTGATAAATACAAGCAAGGGAACTTCTTAAGAAGGGGGCCTACAAGAAAGCTGGAGAAGGACTTTTTAGGAGGTCAGACAGTGATAGAACAAGGGGAAATGGGTGTTAGCTAGAGGAGGATAGATTTAGATTAGACATTAGGAGGAAATTTTTCAGTGTTAGTGTGGTGAGACAGTGGAACAGGTTGCCCAGAGAGGTTGTGGAAGCCTCATCTCTGGGAGCTTTTAAGACAAGGCTGGATGGGGCCCTGGGCAACCTGATCTAGTCGATGGTGTCCCTGCCAGGCAGGGGGCTTGGAAATAGATGACCTTTAAGGTCCCTTCCAATCAGCCAATGTTACCTCCATATATAAGAAGGGAAGGGCTGTGAATGTTGTCTACCTTGACTTTAGCAAGGCGTTTGAGACAGTTTCACACAGCATTCTCCTAGAGAAGCTGGCTGCTCGTGGCTTGGATGAGCACACGCTGGCTGGATAAAAAATTGGTTGGATGGCTGAGTCCACCGGGTTGTGCTCAATGGAGTCAAGTCTGGTTGGCAGCCGGTCACGAGCGGTGTCTCTCAGGGGTCAGTGGTGGGGCCTCTCCTCTTAAACATCTTTATTGATGACTTGGATGAGGGGATAGAGTGCACCCTTACTAAGTTTGCAGATGACACTAAGCTGAGTGGGAGTATCGATCTGCTTGGGGGTAGGCAGGCTCTGCAGAGGGACCTAGAC
>VWZX01011514.1:52278-89877 GCA_013399015.1 Galbula dea
TAAGCTAGTCAGGGGTCTGGAGAACAGGCCTTATGAGGAGAGGCTTAGGGAGCTGGGCTTGTTTAGCCTTGAGAAGAAGAGGCTGAGGGGAGACCTTATCGCTCTCTTCAGCTACTTGAAAGGTCATTCTAGGGAGGTGGTTGTTGGCCTCTTCTCCCTTGTGACTAGTGACAGGACTAGAGGGAATGGGCTTAAGTTGTGCCAGGGTAGGTTTAGATTGGATATTAGGAAGAATTTCTTTACTGAAAGAGTGGTTAGATATTGGAATAGGCTGCCCGGGGAGGTGGTGGAGTCACCATCCCTGGAGGTTTTTAAGAAGAGGATTGATGTGTTTCTTCAGGGGATGATTTAGGGATAAGAGTAGTGTAGGGCTATCGGTTGGACTAGATGATCTTGAGGGTCCTTTCCAACCGTAATGATTCTGCGATTCTGTGTAACTCTGACGATTCTATGATTCTGCATTGCCTCAAAACTGGTGAATCCTGCAGGAAGATCTTCTGTGCCATACCAGATATATTAAAATAATGCTTCCTGTAGTGTCCAAGTTTTGTTTTCTTTGTACAGTCTAACAACAGACATTTCAACAGACAAATATCAAGACGAATTTGTTAATATTGGATTATTGGCAAACAAAAAAAGAGATCACTTTACATTGGAATGCTGAGGTCCTGCCAACCACCAAGTTGATATAGCTCTGTTTTAGAACTTATTGCTAATGGCAAAAAATGTATGTGCTGCACAAAAATAGAAATAATCCAATGGCATTTGTAAAGGTTTAAGTTCTGCTCTGAGAGTATCTTGAAAATCAGCCCTGCCAGTAGAATTTGAAAGATATAGCTACTGTAAAGGCCAGGGCATTTAGTTTTGCTGTAGTCCTTTACATCTTTGTAGTGTTGTGTGAAAAGGAACAACAGTGAAGCTGATAAATATTATTAGTCTAATTTAAACATGAAGAAGTAAATTCACACAATGGAGTGGCTTATTTAAGGCCATCCAGAAGATGATCAGATACCAAAAATGATGGATTGGGAAGAGAACATAAAGTATCGAGGCTGGTTTGATAAGCATGAGGGTCTGAGATGGAAAATTAGTTTCAAAGTGTATGATTAAAGTCTGAGTACTATTTAAATATGCTTTTTCATATGAAAAATATTATAGTTTTTTATGTTGTTGCAAATATTTTGGGGCAGTGAATAGAAGACCTTAAATGCAGAGAAGCTCTTAATGGTGTATGGATCAGGTACATCCTGAGATTTATGCTCACAGCACTTCCAAGAAGCGTGACTCTGTCAGGTTGCTGACAGTGGTCCTGCAGACAACAGACATGGGCTTTTTGGTCCTCTCTTTAACTGAGGATCTAGGAGGTTTTCTGAGTTAATGTAAGACTCATGTTGGAAAGTGAAGAAGGATTCTGGAAAATCTGTGCTACTGCCCCCTCCTCTTCTCGCTTATGGAGGGAGACTGCCCACCTTCCAGCTCACAACACTCTTTTAACAGCATGTTCACCCAACTTCAGTCCTTGTGTGATGATGGAGTTCACGGAGTGGGTGCCATGACTAAAGAAGTGTACTTCATACTCTAGGGTCTCTTAATTTCCTTAAGGGTTTTTTTGGTTGGTGTTTTGTTTGTTTGTTTGGGGTTTTTTTCTGTATCAAGTAATAGACAAGCCAGTGGATTAGGTGCACTAACTATGAAAAGATGAGAAAGAACACATAACTAACACAGACATCTACATGCACAAGCAGGCTCGTTTCCCTGCCTCTGTGACAATACTGGTAAGACTGGACACTGTGGACATGGTGTAAATGCTTTGCTGTATGAGCCTTTTCCATAACATCACGTGCCCATGAACGCAGAGAATATTGGTTAAATAGATGCTTTTAACAACAAATGTATAGATTTAATCATGAAGGGCCTGAACCCACCTCTTCTTTGGGATCTTCAGCTAGGAGACTGGAACAGCTGTCCCAGAATGATCTCATAATATGGAGTGAATAAGAATATGTCTTATAAATTACTAGATTTTGGCTGCCTTTTTTGTTTTCTTTTCTTCAAGCCACTGAAAGGGAAAAAAGGAAACAAAAGGCAGATTTTGATTGATCTGGTAAATATGGATGTGGCTGGAGCCAGGAAGAATACAGTAGAGAAGTGATTGATGGCCTTGATTATGGTCAGTTTAGTGACAAGACTGGCTTTCGTTGTGGCTGCAGACTGCAGCTCGCTATTCCCTCACTATCTGTCTGGCTCAGCTTGTGCTTTTTTCTAAACAGGACTGCAGAAACAAATAACAATAGAATCGTGATCATACTGATTTTATTAATAATCAGTTGGCACCTGCACTGTCAAATCCTTCTGTCAAAAACCTATCTTCACTGAATTTCAACATACTCACATGGTGGATTCAGATGGTAATACTTATTTGGCCATATTTGGTTGTTTTGTTTTTTTTTTTTAAATTGATCCAGGAAAATAAGTAAAAAATCCTTTCTATGCAGCCAAAGGAATATATTTTCTGACCCACTGTTATTACAAAATTTGATTTGTTTTAAATTGCCTGCTTTACAATTTTCTTTAGGTTTTAATCTAATATGACTCTAATATGAGAAAGAACTCCTGCATGTATCTCGCTGTGTCTTGCCATAGCCAATATGTTTGTCAATTGCTGGAGCTCTGTACCATAGAAGAATATTGGTGTAAGAGAAGAATTCTTGCCCAGTGTATGCAGCAGACTGGAGAGTACTGTCTATGTCCTAAGACAAATGAGTAAGTCTAGCACATATGCAGCAAGTGAGGGCCACAGACGGGCAAACTAGATGAGGAAGAGAAACCACGTAGGTGACAATAATAAGAATAGTAGTAGCAAGACATATGGATGACTCTTTTCATTGTTTTTCGTCACTCCCTTGAATGCCAAAAGTGCCAGAAGGAGAAGGGTGTAGGAGTAGCTTTGGTGAGGACAGGGAAAGAGGGGAAGGAGGAGTTTGTGGAACAGGGGAGGTAGTCAGCCTAACTGTGTGGAAACAACGTGTTAGAGAAACCTTGTTACATTTAGCAAGAGCTGCTGCGCAGTAGAAGATTTTCAAGCCCAGACATTACAGCTCTTCAGAGAGTGCTGAGTAAACATTCAGAAAGGCAGATGCCACAGCTAGAACAAGAAAGACACTTTGGCAGCCAGCAAAGGGAGAAAGCAGCCCTGGGGGGAAGACTGCAGTAGCTGAAGAGCAAAGTGATTATGTGTGTGTGAGTAGTTTGGCTGTAGGGTTGGAAAGAAAAGGCTAGATGTGTGTAGCAGGTGTTGCTCATTTACTACATCCTCTCACAGGAGGTGAGTTGGGAATCCACAGAAAGTATTGAAGTTTGGTGGGGCAATGATAGTCAAACACACTGCAGGAGGTTTACAATAGATAATGTGTTGTGCTATTTCTTTTACTGCCTGTGAAGTCCATCCACAAGGAAGGAGTCACCTGGAATATTTATCAGACTGGGAGCACTCTATCAAAGACTTTCAGAGGCTCAGCTCATTCAGTAGGCTTGTTCACCTTCTTCATCCTGTTGATGCAGTGTCACATCCACTACATTGCTGTGTAGAAAAAGCTCCTTATTATTTGCGCAGAACATGTACAAGTTAAACCTGCTATGGCACAGGTGATATCTGACATCTACATGTAATTGCTAGGAACTGATACTTGTTTAACTAGAAGATGAAAATGCTTTGCTTTATCTGAAGTGGGTTTTCCATGTAATGACCGTATAACTAAATTAGAGATGGACAAACTTGCTGAGATTTAATATGAACTCATAGTAAAAAAATGTGTTTAAATAAAGTTTATGTTCAGATATGTCTTGACAACCAGCAAAAAAAAATCTTTCTTTGCTAAGATATGATTTCATTATAGATGAATAATCACTGCAACACATGCAGAAAAGAGCATAAGAAAAACCCCATTCTGATATTATCTCTGGTTGTCAAGTGTTAGATGCAAAGTTAATGAGCATTGATCCAAGTGCCAACCAATTTAATTCTCCCCATTATCTTGGCTGAATAGGGATATTTATTATGTTTCCCTACACATGCTCCCTGTGGCACAAAGGCAATGAATCACTCTTATGCCACAATAACAAAGCTGGGTTTGACTCTATTTACCAAGGACCAAAGCTCTGATTCTTGCTCTACAGAAAAAAATCAGAACTTAGCATTGGTTCCAAAAGCAGATGTCAAGGTAGGGCCACATCTGAGTGGATCTTGTGCAGGTGGCATTCTGGTTCATGAAAAGAAAAAAACTTTACTTACTGAGGCTGCCATCATTTCTGCCACAAGCCTGATTTTATTCTGTTAGGAGAAAGATGCAACGAGACCCAACCTAATCTTTGGATATTATTTCATTGTTTTATTTTTGATATATGGAACTAGAACCTTAAGCAAGGCTGCTGTGTGATCCATGTTGCAGGTTCATTAGTTGTAGCATCAGTTTCTACTGCACTGTGCTGATGATTCACACAGACCTATCACTGATGGGACATCAAAGCAAATGGTGTAATAAAAGTCCAAAGGGAAGAAGGAGACTGCTATCCAGAAAGAAGAGCAAGAAATAGCTTGTGTGCTCCAAGACGTTGTTCTGAGAGATTGGAAAAGGACTCAGCTCAGGGGGTTATGAACAATCCTAATTAATACAGGGTATCTAGCTGTCACATTCATTGTCATAGCTGCTATGTCAGGGTCTCCCAAAATACTAGTGTCTCCTGAAAATTAGTATCTACAACCCATTGGTTCATGAGGATACAAAAGTAGGTTCGTTGATGAAGTGAGAATCTCAGAATACAGTCCTTAGTAACTGATGTAATTGCTAACTTTTACTCAGTTGACTTGTAGTTTTGTTTTTTTAAAAGTGAGCATCATGAGAGGGGGAGAAAAATAAAACAATAAAGAAAATTACCTTTCCCTACTCAGACCTCTGAGTTTTTATTATGCTTCGCAGAGCAATGTGAAGAATGCGAACCCCAACATTGAATTTCTCCTCTTTTCTCAGCTTTTGTCAACTGCATTTCCTTAACATTATTTCAAGATAATTTAGGTATTTAATTCATTATACTGCAAAATCCTGCTAGTTTAGCAGGGCATTTCCCAAGCCATTAGACATGTCTATGTGTAAGTTCACACCCATTTGATGTGCCAGCTACAATTCACAATGATGAAGGTTTATTGGAGGCTTTTCAAACATATTCCATTAATCAGGTTAAAGGGAAAATCTTTCTCAGAGTGTCTCAAATAGACTTCATGACCATCATGTATCATGCAGCATTATTCTCCACCAAGTAAAAAACATCTTACATAAAAAAAAGCTCATCAGCCAACCACATTGTTACAAATATTTCCCCACTACGCTGAAGAGAGAAAAAGCAGACCATAGGATTTTCAGGACCAGCCCATCCCAGTTTACAGCTTCTAGCCTCCACACTTATCAGTACGCTATGACATAATCAATCTGACCTTCAGTAAGAGGCATAAAGCTAAAAGTCTGTGTAATTCTTCAACACTTAATCAGAGACAATCAAAAGGAAATTGCTTCTCAAAATGAAAGAAAGAGAGTAACAAATTGAAGCAGACTAAATACAGAAGAATCAAACAATTTTTCACCTGGGAAAGTCTCCTGGAGGAGTCAGATTAAAGAATTACCCAGCCATTGAGGGAAAGGCACCATATCTTTCCACATACCTAAGATCTCTCTAAAACAACAGGCTATATACTTTTTTACTATCTTGGACTAATATAGTAAGTCTAATGTCTTCAGCACTGAAATATTGGGATTTTTTGAAAACAAAACAAGAAAAGAAAGCAAACAAAAACAACAACAAAAGACAAAAGCAGAGAATTTTGCATTTTACCCATTAGCTTCATGAGAGTTACCACTTTCCAATTGCTTAGAGTTTTGTATGGAGGCAAGGACGAGACTCAATTGTCTCTCATCCATCCTTATCAGACTGCAATCAAACCTGCCAAGTTTTGATCACTTAAAGGAGTCAGATCTGAAAAATGTACTCTCTGAGTGATGTTTCAAATTTTCCGTTTAAATGTACTATGAATCTTCAGAGTTTAATGTGAGACTGCTTCAGATTGCAGGAAATCAAAGCCAAAAATGGGGAGACACTGAAACTGAGTGAGTCTTGGCAGTGCATTGACTCTGCTAGGGTAGGAACAAAGGCTCAGCTAACAACATATGCTATCTATTAAACTTTGTTCTTTGTGTGTGTAGACAGAGAGAGGAAGAGAGTGGGAGAGGTAAGAAGTCCAGCTTTCTCTTTGTGATTTCAGACAAACCTTTTGCCCAGATTGTCTGATAGCTAAAGGAGTCTGGAAAGGGTAGACATTTTTGAGAATCATTTCACAAAGCAAAATTTTAGTTTGATGCTCTTTCTGCTTTGCAGGAAACTTATTCATTGACCACAATCTAAACAAATTCATTAAAGCATACAGGAAAGCAAGCAGTATTGCAGTAATTGTCTTTCCAAGCCAGGAAATATTTTGTTATTAGAAGACAGATGATATTTCTGATTAAGAAGTTCACCTGCATCCTAGAAATATATGTGTGACCTAAATGGAAATGACAACAACTCCTCAGATGCTCCATGAAAATAACAATGGGCAGGTAAAGCCTCAGAAGAACACCATTAAGTTCAACAGTACTACAACCAAGGATGCCAAAAAGGAGGGAGGTTTGACCTAGAGTTATTTTTAGGGATAAAAGTCCTCTCTCCAACCATTAAACATAAAGAGTTTAGGGTATGTGTGACAAAAGCAAACAGTAAATATTGTTCTAAAAGAAAACCTAAAAGCCTGGACTAGTAAGAAACAATGGTAAAACCACCTCCAATTTCACTCCTAGTTTCAGAGGGTTAAGGCTTTAGAGGGTGGAGTAGTGAGGCTGGTCTTGGCCTGCCTGTCAGTCCCTGGAAAGCCTTGTTTCCTCACATTTGTCCCCTGGCCTTTTGAGAAGCACTACAGACTCCAGTAGAGCTATAAGATGACTAGAAGGAGAGGCTGATACACCAGAAGTTTGTGCTGCCATCCAGACGGACCTTGACAGGCTGGCAAAAGGGTGTGACAGGAACATTATGAGGTTCAAGAAGAGAAAGTAAGAAGTCCCGTACCTGAGAAAGAGTAACTCCTCTACTAGTACACACTGGGAGCTGACTAGAAATCATCTCTGTGGAAAAGGCCTTTGGGGTCTTTATGGTGGACCATAAGTTGCCCACTTACGCCCTTGCAGCAAAGAAGACCAAGAGCTTTCCGGGCTGTATTAGGAGAAGGACTGCCACCAAGTCAAAGGAGGAAAAGCTTCTTTTCTAATCACCAGTGGCTGAAACATCTATCTGGAGTACTGTGTTTACTACTGGGCTCCCCAGGTAGACACATGGAGCTACTGAAGCAAAGGGCCACTAAGATGGTCAAGGAACTGGAGCATTGGATATACAAAGGAGTCTGGTAGAGCTAGAAATGTTCACCCTGCAGAAGAAAAGGCTCGGGAGGTGCCTTATTGACACCAACAAACATCTGACGAGGGGGTAAAGAAGATGGAGCCAGAGTTTTCTCAGTGGTGCTCAGTGACAAGATGAGAGTCAGGAGATTCTATTTTCACAGAAGAAGAAAAATTGCTCTAAGTTGAATAAACATTGGAACAGGTTTCCCAGGAAGTCAGTGAATTTCCATCCTTGGAGGTGTTAAAAATCTGACTTAGAATCATAGAGTCATTGAATAGTTTGGGTTGGAAGTGACCTTTAAAAGTCATCTAGTCCAATCCTCCCTGTAATAAGCAGCAAAATCAACAAGATCAGGTTTCTCAGAGCCCAATCCAACCTGATCTTGAATGTTTCCAGGGTTAGGGAATTTACCACATATCTGGGCAAAGTGTTTCAGTGTTTCACCATCCTCATGACAAAACGTGTCTTCCTTGGATCTAGTCTAAGTGTATCCTCCTTCAGTTTAAAACCATTACTCTCTGCCCTACTGCAGCAGGTCCAACTAAAAATTCTTCACATGACCCTTGGGAAACCTGCTTCCTGTGGCCTGGCTTTAGCACAGGATTGTAATAAATGATCTCCAGAGATCCCTTCCAACTTCAACCATTTCATGAACCTTTGCAAATTCAGTATATGCATCACCACTACCACATGTAGGCATCTCTGGGTTTACTTAGCCAAAAAGGTGAGCAGCTGACTCATTTCTCTTGAAAAAGTCTGACTTCTGGGAAAAGAGTTCTGTTAGGTGGCAAAATGAGTGAACCAGACCAGTTCAATATAGCTATTGAGCCGTGTGGTAAATTGTGACAGATATTCCAGGGTGCCCATGGAACTATTTCTTTGTCAAAATTTGTGATTTTTGAAATATTATTTCCATATTGAAGTGAAAATTAAACTACTAACTTTGTACACAGGCATTCTGTGGTACCATAGCTTACTAAGGACACAGAAAATACCCTCAGATTAGTGTTGGAGTTAGAATGAAAAGCCACATTTTGGCAGATCGAGGACTTGGATTTGGTCTCCTGTAGACCATAACAGTGCTCTGAAGAACCCAGGAGACAGCATTTAATTTGGCATTTTATAAATGTTCCAGACTGTAGTTTTATGGAAACATTTCACAAAATATCATTTCATTTAGGGAAATAAATTCCAACCAGTTTCAGTTAACATATGTCTGGACCTTAGAAAAGGAGCTCATAAGATTGACAAGCAACTGTTCAACTTCCTGTTTGGAGCAAGACAAAAGATAGACATCATCTCCAGTTATTGAACAAAATTACCATCACATCATCAAGAAATGCTTCTAGGTTTTTAATATAAACAAGTGTGTGTAGTTTACACAAGGATGTCAGACATGATAAAGTGATCTTGAACAATTACTTGCTGCACTATGTCTGCTAGAAAGTTTTGCCCTTATTCACTTTTAAAACTCTGAGGATGCATCTCCACAGATGTTTGCTCTCAATAGAGTACTTCAGCCCACACAACTCTCTATTTAGCCAAGTCTTGATAAGACTACCATGCACTCAGTTTTTCCAGATATAGCTCCTTTTTCTACTCAGAAATTATGTTTTTCTCTAGTTTTTGTTGCCTGGTTGGATCACAGGCCACCATATGGCTGAAAATCTTGAGGTCTGAACCTACTGCCTATGTTGCACTGATAGCCTACCAGTTATTGTTCCAAGTGGGACAGGCATACTAATGAAAATTATTCTAGACAGCACTGGACTCAACATGCACATCTAGGTGTTTCTGCCATGGGAATCCCAGATATGGCACATTGGTATCTTTGCTTCTTCCAGTGCCTTAGTTATGTTGCTTTTGTATGGCTCAGGTCTTGCTTTTCCCCACTACAACAAGCAGCAAGAACATTGTTTCTTTAAGTGTGGGAACCGATATGGCCTATTCATTATGGTACACTTCTTCAAACTGTGCCTAACTTCTCAGAAATAATGTTCATAAAGGATATTAAGAGTACAACCTGCCTATAAGGGTAAATTGCTCTTTAACACTGTCCATTGTTTTCTGCCTCAAATCACAGAGATGTAAGCAGCTTTCAACTTCTTTTTTTTGTCCAACAAAATCTTTCCAGTCTCATTGCTCATGTAGATGTCTAACTCATTTGTTTTATTGGTTGTAAATGTCTTGTTACTCAGTTTCATGTACCCATGCTTTCGTTTTGTGGGAAATACAATCTTCCTTATAGGTCTAATTATTTTGTACACTTCTGTCTTGCTGTCACTTTTTCTTCCTCTCTAATCTAAGCATCTCTACAGCTTCCATATTTTCCTTACATAAAACAAGCCCCCAATATTTCTATTCCTGTAACTATTTTTGTTATTTGTTTCTCTGGATCTTTACTATTTCAAGCTGGGTGACCAGAAAGGAACAGAGGATATGTCACTGGTTTATACAATTATGTTATTTTCAGGAGAGTTTTCTATCCTTTTCCTGCTACATTCTATCAGTTTGCCAATGTTTCCTGCTGCACACAGAGAATACAGTTTGGCCAAGATCTCTGTTGTGATAATTTTTTTTGGTATAGTTGTGATTAATTTACAGCCAAGGAATTTGTAATTCAGAATTTTCCTTAAAACTTGCATTAATTTGCCTTTGTCTGCCAGGAATTTAACCTACCATCAAGCTACCTAGCTGTCTTTCTACTCCTGAAGAAATTCCTCACAGACTTGTCTCATTTGGACTATCCTATGTCCATGTCATATTCAAACCTTATTTCCTTACTGTGTCACTTTTTTCTAAGATCATTCCTAGTGAGGTTTTTTTCCTTCTTGAAAAACAGAAGTTTTGTCACTATTTCACAGTTTCTTTGAAGCTGTTGGAATGCACCCCATGCAGTGCCACAGACACAGTAACTTAGAGCAACAGCTTTTTTCCTGAAGGTAGAGTGTAAAACAACAGTAAGCACAAAGCAAGCAGTTGTGATACATTGATAAACCTTATATTGCTTCATCCTGTGGAGTTTCATACTCTGGTGCTGGTTTTCTCATGAGGATGACAATTTCCCACCCTGTTCCTGGAAACAGAAGGGAAGATCTTTGTCCCCCAGCAGGAGAGACTCTTGGGTCTGGAAGCAACCTCATTCGGGATTATCAGGAAGGATGTCACTCTCAAAGCTACAAAAGTCCACAGGACTACTTCGAAAGTGGCATTATTATTAAATCTAAAATGACTACGAAATGACTTTGAAAAGGCATTGTGGGCACATAGAAACTTAGAGAGCAGTGACAGAGATGGAGAAGAGACAAAGCCATGTGTGGCAATAAGCAAAAGACAGAGTGGTGAGAGAAGGGAAGCTGTTGATCACTTGCATTTTATGGGTCCAGCTAGGCTTACTCCCCTCTGAGACATGCAACTGCAGTTTCTCTGTCTTTCCTTGGTTTTGATTTGTCTAAATGGGAAGTGATAAAACGGCTTTGTGCCTCCCTGTTGTTGTGGTTAGAGGCTTTGCCGACTCCAGCCCATGGCAGATGCTCCTTATTACCCCCTCCTTTCCCCCTCAGCCGGAAGAGATAGGGGACAATAAGGGCAGAGAGGCTTCTGGATTGGAAAGTAAAACTAAAACTACTTTAATAATAGTAACAATGTTAAATGAAACATACATAAATATATGCAGGACCCAAATACCGAACCCAACTCCCCCTCTTTATGATAATTACGTCACCACTGAAATTGCAAAAATCCCGAACGTCCTGGTGCCAGCTCCCATCTCTCAGTCCCAGTATCAGCTTCACGTGTGCACCAGCTAGCCCCAGCACAAAACTAAATCCCAACTCCCCACCCAGGGTCCCAAAACCCTCCGATTTCCCCTTCCCCCTGGGGGGCAGGGTCCTTCCCCAGATGCCTGAGCTTGGGATTCAGGAATTTCAGGTTTTAAAGGGGAAGTTCAGTTTAGCAGGTATCTCTGGCAAGGTAGGGGGAAGAGGGACGACTGAATATGATGTATATTGGATGGAATACGTTTTAGGAAATCAAATCACTGAACAGAATTAATTCTGTTCTAACCCAAACCAGGACATTCTAACCCAAACTAGGACACCTGTATAAGCAGTACATCCTAGAGCTCGCTCACTTACTCTAGAAGGTGATAGGAGGAAATCCCAAATCAACCTCCAGCTCATAGCACTGCTTCACTACTCCAGGCTCCAATCCAGGCTATCTGGCTCTTCACACTAGCCTCTGTCTTTTATAAGTTCAGGTGCTGCTGCAGGTGGATATTCCCAACTAGAACTGGCCAGGTGGCAACAGGGGTATGTAAAGAGCAAGTTTTTGCATAGGTGTGGTAGGAGCAACACAGACATGATCTTTTTATTCCATGTGACAAATAAAATGTACATTGTCATTCAGATCTCCAGGAAGTTCCCTAATTTCATCAAAGTGTTGGTTAGAGTTTTTTAAACTTTATGCCATAGCCTGTTTCTGTCACTGGAGTAAATTCTGAAAAGATTTTAGACTTCAGTATAGCAAAGTTGCTTATTACTGTACATTGTAATAATCTAGCTTTTGTTGTTGTTAGAAGTTCGTTCATATAATTCCTTAATTCCTTTAAAGCTCTGGATGACTCCAGTCACAGCCTGGAGACTTTATTGCAATTTCACATTTCTTCCATCTCACATTTTGACCTGTCAGACTCTGGTTATATTGTAACTTCATTACTTGGAAAATAGTAGGTATTGCCCTGATATATCAGTGATTGTGTTTTATCAGAGCTAGCATAAGAACAGAAAAATTGCAATATCCAAATATTGTGATCAGTTGCTGCTGCACAAACCTCATTCAAGTCTGGGAGTAAAATTTGTCTCTGTGTAATCTGTTTCCCATTACAGTTTTAAAGGTCTGCAACATTTTTATAGGCTCAAGAACCAAAGTAACTCAAGACTAAATTGTGTTGGCTCACCCTGGGCTAACCATTATAAATGACAAACAATTCAGCATTTCACAGTTAAAAACCAACACCAAATGTTCTACAAAATCCCCCAGAAGTTTACTGCAGAGAAACTAACAATGCTAGACATTAAGGCAAGGCATTTACTTTTTGCATTTCAAGAGGAAAAAAAACCCACAGCTGTTTCTCCGTGGATTCCCAGCCAAGCTGAAAAGGTCACTGACCCAGCCATGATGTAACATTAAATACTGTGAATGGTGAATCCCCTAATCAGTGTTTTGCCAGAGTCCTATCCAACAGTAAATTTCACCCCACAAAGAAGGTATTTATTTAGTGCACCTCTTGTACTAAAGCCTCAGCTAAAAAGGGTCACAAAAGTCTTTACTCTTTTTCTTGTTGAACTATCTGTAGGTGTTTAACAGACTAGTAGGAATAGGGAAGATCTGCTCCTGAAAATTATATGTTACCTTTAAGTACTAAGAAGTGTAAAAGATCAGGAGAAAGTACTACCTTGGCCTCAGCACTCATTGTAAAATATACAGTGTGCTTGATTAGAAACTGCAAGGGTAGTAGTTTCGTATTCCCAATCAAACAGCAAAGTACTACATGGCCTATACAGGAGAGGCACAAGCCAGGGGCCAGTGGAGCTTTGATGCCACGACTCACATGATGGGGCAGTAATAGAGGCCTCATAAGGTTATGCATGGGCAAAAGCTTTTGTGTTTCCAGGATGCTGGGGAAAACTGGAGGCAAGGTAAGGTCCAAGCAGCAGGGGAAATATCACTGTGACTGTCGATACCATCTGCACAGGTATCCTTCATCTGCACTGGACTGACACTACTGGGAACTTGTGGAGAAGAGAATTACTGGGAAAGGAGTAACATGTGAAGCAGTGCCAGGAACTGATAAGAGGGAACAACAAGGCTAATGACTCCTTCAATAGGCTGACAGTGAAGAAAAGCAGTTATCTGCAATTATTTATCCTTGTTTACTGGGAAGCCAGAAAACATGACTCTTGTTCACAGAACTAATATTTCCCAACAGATTTTCTATATTCAACATGTATTCATTTATACAGCCTGCATTTTGAAGGGTTAAATGATTACTTTCCTGAGTGGGCAATTACAGCTGTGCTTAAGTTTACCTGGGACCTGCTCTTAGACGTATGGCTAGACTCCGGGTATTCAGGCTATTTAACCTTGCATCACGCTTACCCTTAACCACTGTATGTGGTAGGTTCTGCTTCTGCATCACTGATCCTCTATACCCCAGGCACAGCCATTTTGGGGCTGCAGCAGCAGGTGGGTGAGTAGGCACATTTCACTGCAATACATCAATGTGAGTAGAAGGAGAAAACAACTACCTTCATAAATGAATTGCTGGTCCTGGAAGGGATAGTGCCCAACTGACCACATTATCTTTGATAATAGCAAAGCAAACCAGTCACTAAAATGTTCACATTTGCACATGGGGAGGGTGGCAAAATGTAAACCAAATTATATTTTCTGTCTTGAAGGGTGATTTCCAAAGGTTACCTCTCTGCTGCAAGACAAAACAAAACCTGTGTACCTTCGCTCTTATCTCATGTGTTCAGTGAGAAACTTTTATTTCAAGTACATTCACATTGACTCTCCTTCCTTACTCAAACTACAAAAGATTTTGGTAATGAAGTGTAAATTGGTAAACAGAATATCAAAAGCAAAAATAGGTACTTCTGCCTGATTACATTTTCCCTTCTTCTGTGTCCAAAGCATGTATCTTGTACAAAACACAGCTTTAGGGGGCAGATGGCATTTTTTTCTCATCTTTCTCATTCACAATGAATGAAGAAACCCAAAAAGGAGTTTGTCTGCAAAATTTTGCATTAGAAAACCACACTTCCTTTTTCTGTGTAAACACTATAAGACTGGAAAGTCAGTGAGGGCACACATAAAGACAGGACTAGAGATCTATTTAAAGGCAAAAATGTCTTTAAGATTTAGCTGGCTATGAATTTAAATCTCATTTTTGGCAGGTCTTGGGAATTTAAAACCCGTTTGCATTGCCTACTGCAGTGCTGAGCAGACATGCCAAGTAGGTATCAATAACCTGTCTGGGTACCATATGTGATAATGCTAACATAACACAAACACAGCTATGTGGATCTTCTCAGACCAATGCAGAGTAGACGGAGAATCACAGAATCGCAGAATGTTAGGACCTGGAAGGTACCTCAAAAGATCTAGTCCAACCCCACTGCCAGAGCAGGATCATTGTTAATGTTTGGTCACCCCCTTGATAACTCATGTAGAAAATGATGGAATAAAAACAATTCACAAGGAAAAAAAAAAGAGTTAAAACCAAACCAAAATACACTTCCAGGCCATTATTATGTATGCCAGAAAAAGCAATGCACAACTCCAGTAGAGGGAAAAGAAAAATCAATTTCATGTCATTTAAGTGACTAAGTTGTCACTTCGTTGTGAAATTTGATTTTTTTCTTCTGTTTGCTAGCTTCCCTCCTTTCTCAGGTACTTAACTTTTGCAAAGTTTACCTTTCCCATAGTTTGTCTATTAATAAACCTGTCTTAGGCACTGATTAGGAGCCTCTTTCTCGTCATTCATGTTTCTGGATTTGAAGCCAGGAATCTAAAAACAATCTGCACAGATAAACTCCATCACATTTTGTTTCGTTCTAATTAAAGAAGAAAAGACCATTAGACCACTACTTTTTTAATTTAACTTTTTAGTTTTGTTTTGTGCAGAGAATAGCAATGAAATAGATCTATTTCACTGAGAAATAACACGAACATTTTTTTTTTTTTTCTTTCAGATGGAATACAGTTTTGGAATAAACACAGGCACTTCTCAAAAGTATCCCTGCTTCACAAGAAAATAAGTTTTAGGATTAGCAATGTCACTTAAAACCCTGATATTTCATATTCAACATCTTCTTGAATGACCTGGGTGTAGGATTTGAGGGAGTAGTAAGCAAGTTAGCAGATGATACACAACTGGGAGGAGCTGTGGAGTTCCTCGAGGGCAGTGAGGCCCTGCAGAGAGATCTCAAAAAATTAGAGTGTTGGGCAATCATCAGTGGCATCAGTGGCAAGTTTAGTAAGGGCAAATGCTGGATTCTGCACTTGGAATGGAGCAACTGCAGATGTGTGTACAGACTGGGGAATGAGAGGCCTCATCACCATCCTCAGTATCCTCACGAGGGGCAGCAGAGGGGCAGGCGCCAGAGGGTGGTTGGGCTCTGGAACAATCTCTGCAGGGGGTTGTTCACAGAACCAAGCCTGATGGAATTCAAGAAGTGGTTGACATCACTCTCAGGCATATGGTGTGATTCTTGGGACAGCCTGTGCAGGGTTAGAAGCAGGACTAGATGATCCTTGCAGGTCCCTTCCAGCTCAGAATATTCTATGATTCATGCAATTTTTAATATGTGTCCTTTTTCTGCCTTCTGGGCATAAATTGACTGAAAAGACGTTGAAAGAGTCCACCCCTGTTCCAACGTTTCTGGTATTGGAGGACATGCAAGCCTGGAGACTTCAGTGGAATTACTTGGAATTTTAAAGGAGTTGACTGATCCACCTCTAGCAATGCATACTGTCACTGTGAAAAGGGAAAGTCAAAGCAAAGTAGTCAGAATTGTTGACAAAGTCAGTTTGTCCTGGTTTGAGCTAGGACAGTACCAATTCTGTTCAATGATTTCACTTTTTGGTTAAGTGTCTTCTATGTAACTGCACTTCCTGAAGAGAACAGCATGTTTTTTTCAGACAACTTCTGCTTCTAGAAGTGGTAACACTTGATGCTTACAGTTACTACAAAAGATTGTTATAGTGAATGGCTTTTGCTTATACTTGCTCCTGCAGAAATCAAGGTCTCTGCTAAGTCTTGTGTACCACATCGGGGTGCTGTAGAGTCACACTTGGGGAGAGAAGCAAACAGAACAGGTGACCCAAAACTGACCAACAAGGTATTCCATTCCATATATGCCATATTCAGTGTAAAGCTGAGGAATCACAAGGGTTAAGCTTTCTTTTTCAATGGTCAGCATCCAAGAAGGACTCTGCCTGTTATTCTGGCCTTGATTCCAATCCATGTGTTTCTGAATCCAGTTCTTATCTGCCACTGAGTGCAGCCTGGGACTTCCCAAGTGCCTCCCCATAGCATCAATGGTGACAATGAAGTGATTGCTGGGAGGGGGGTGGGGATATTTGGTTTGATATTGGTATAGTATAGATTTGTATATATTTCATTCTTTTCATTATTCATTAAAGCTCTTTAGTTTTCTTTTCCAATCCATAAGTCTCTCTCCATTATTACCTTTCTCTTTCCCTTTGGGAATTGAGAAGGCTTGATAGAGAGCATCTGTTTTTTGTCTAGTAATTGGCCCAGCCCTAACCGTTGACAAGGTTTTTGTGAGAAAAGACAGCCTCAATAGACTTCCAGAAAGCCCCAAGCAGATTTCAGATTTCATCTCACAAAGCTAATGTCTGTGCAGGATGTGTGCTGCAGAGCAGCTCCACCGTTATGGTCCTGTAAAATACAAGGATACTGAAGCTTGGAAGAACAATGGCTGTGGTTCTTGAAGCAGATTGCAGAAGGGCCTGGGTTATTAAGTGTCCGATTTGGAGCTCTGTACTACCATCCACCGTGCAACTACTGCTTTAAAGATGCTAGTGAACCTGAGCCTCTATGCAGCAGGCAAGGATTTGACAATAACATCCTCTACACCTTCAGGGATTCTAGCAGGCTGAATCCTGCCTTGAGCTCTCAAAGCTTGAGCTACTGCCTGTGAGAAGATAGGAGGCCGTCTCTGGATTGAAAGATGGCAATCATTTAAGGATACATAGCAGTGCCACAGAGTAACTTGGCAAAGGACAATGCAAGAACTGCTACATCCAGTTGAAATGGTAGGAACATTCACAGGTAGGAAGAATACAATTATCCAGGCTGGAAGCAGGCCAGGATGCCATTTATACTGCAGACTTGGCATCTCTCAAAATGAAATAAGACATTGTCAAATCTTAGGGCCAGACCAGCCACTAAATGAGTGACAACGCTCTCTATTAACTCCTCTCCCTTACTAAAAGGAAGAGAAAGGAAATAAGTGAAAGATACTTAATGATCTGAAAAGAAAACTAAAATTACTTTACTGGAAATAATAAAATGAAATACATACAAAACCAATATCAAACCCTACACCCATACCACACTCCCTTCGATTTTAAGAAAGCTTAACCCTCATGATTCTTCAGTTTTGTACTGACTACGACATATATGAAATGAAATACCCTCTTGGTCAGTTTTGGATCACCTGTCCTGTCTACTTCCTGCAGGTACAGCCTTCTACTCTGCACCCTGAATGTGATACACAAGTGACCTTGGTCTGCATACCGATTCAGTCCTTGGTAGTTACTCTAAACATTAGGAATTATCACTACTAGAAGTACATAATGTCTACGAAACACGTTTTAACTTCAGAAAATGCAGTCTTAGAGGAGATTATGGGCTTAAGTTGTGCCAGAGTAGGTTTAGATTGGATATTAGGAAGAATTTCTTCACTGAAAGAGTGGTGAGATATTGGAATAGGCTGCCCAGGGAGGTGGTGGAGTCATCATCCCTGGAGGTTTTTAAGAAGAGGATAGATGTGTTTCTTCAGGGGATGATTTAGGGGTAAGAGTAGTGTAGGGCTATCGGTTGGACTAGATGATCTTGAGGGTCCTTTCCAACAGTAATGTTTCTGTGATTCTGTGAGATTAACCTAAAAGTTAAATCACTAAACAGAATTAGCCCTGTTCTAACTCAAACCAAAACACAGATGTTCTTGTGAACTTCCATCAGACATATGTCTTATTAATTACATCTATAAAAACTACTCTGCCTTTAGCTCTTTTTTTCTTTTAAATAAATGCAAGAAAGCTGAAATGTCAGTATATATAGAGATACATATGTATCTATATATAGAGATACATATGTATCTCTATACATATGTATTTATGAATACATGTATTCATAAACATCCATCTTTTGTTTCAGAACAGATAAATTTCCTGAAATAAATGAAAACGGGAAAAGTTCCTCTCTGGGACCTCACGATCATCTCCAGCTTCTGGTTGCAAAAAATACCCCAGACAGACAAAACATGAGAAAATATGCTGGAGGCAGCAATTTTAGACTGACAGGGTGATGAACTAGGTGGTCATGCAGATTTTGCTACTTTTAAAATCTCAGAGGCAGTGAAATAGCTACAAGGAGGGCGATGTTGTAGGAAAGCCTGACAGGAGGAGAAATGTAACTAATACACTGAGCAGAAGGAGGTGTACAGTCCTGCAAGAAGACACAACCCAAACCCTTACTGTGCATCTGACTTCTTCAAGAAGTCCCTAATGAATGGAGGTACACAACACTCTTGCTGTCTGGGGACATTGTACTAGGTAACACACACGCACAAAAACTTGCTCTCTATGAAAAATTCCTCTACTATCCACTTCTTTTAACGTCTTTAATTCTTCCTAACATTGGAAAACAGCAGGAAAGAGACTTGCAGCACTTCCAGGAAAAAAACCCCAAAACTAAAAAAACAAAGAAAAAACACCCATAAAACCAAAGCAATACACCACCTGAAGGTTTATTATATTTTGGGGTGTTTTTTGCAAGAAGTAAAAACCAGCTAAATGGTGTAATGTTGGATTTCTTAGACACTAATCAAGAGAACTGACCTGTTCTCTGTCCCCAGAAGTGGTATCTTTGTGTGAGATTGAAGGTTATGAGACTTCAGCAACAGAAATCTGAAGTTAAAAGTCTCAGTGTAAGTTTCCATTCATGTCTCAGTGACTCAAATAGCTACATTAATCTGTCTTCCAGTAACACTGGAAATTCAGGTAACTTACTGCTGCCCAACAGTTCAGACCCTTCTGCTGATCCTAATAGATCAGGCACTTTCTCCTTTGTGTTGTTATAGTGTTTGAAAGCAAGCTCTGAAAGCAGTAGTTCCTTGCACATAAAAAGAGAATTTTTCAAGTACCATTAAAAGAGAAAGTTGCCACAAAAGATCCAATGTCCCTGACCTTGCCTTTCCAATTAAGATTTCTGGATTTGCAGAACAAACTAGAGCAGTCATTTACATTTTTTTTTTCTCAGTGAATAAACAGCTTTATTGAGCCAGAACTAATGAAGACAGAACATTTATATTTTTCTCAAGTCTTATTTATACAGGTGTCTAGAAGCTGGACAAGTTCTTTGATAAATAAAAATAAGTGAATTAAAAAGCAGTAACAGTCTTATTCTTTCAGCTGGGGTCATTGGTTTCATTAGGCTGAATATGAACACTGGGGAAAAAGCAGATATTTTACTCTAAACTGCTCAAGCTAACCCAGTTATTGCTGCAGCTCAACACAAACAAATGCAGCATTGTGCCCAAATACAGAGTTCCCACTTAAAACTGATGTTGAAAAATAGGAAATAGTTCAAAAGATCTACATGACGCAGTGAATGAATGATCCATAAAACATACCTGGTGGTGGGGAACTTGATACACTCAATCTATCTGCTTTATCTGAAAGATAAAAGACTGATGATAGCAGATGATTCTTTAGTGAAGCAGAAGGCGGCAGAACAGGATTTCAGGGTGGTTTCAAAAGGCAAAAAATAAACATTTGACAGTAAGAATGATTACCACCGAAACACCCCTCCAAGGACAGGTTTACCTTGTTCAGTGAAGGGCCTGTCAGATATTCCCAGGAGAGCTCCATACACACCAGCTCATTTATATGTCTCAGCACTAGGCCAGGAGGCTCCCTCAGGTGCTGCAGTGCATTGACATGACACTGAACTTACATTCAGCACAGAATCACAGAATCACAGAATCATTAAGGTTGGAAAGGACCCTCAAGATCTTCTAGTCCAACCAATAGCTCTACACTACTCTTACCCCTAAATCATCCCCTGAAGAAACATATCTGTCTGCTTCTTAAAAACCTCCAGGGATGGTGGCTCCACCACATTCCTGGGCAGCCTATTCCAATATCTCACCACTCTTTCAGTGAAGAAATTCTTCCTAATATCCAATCTAAACCTACTCTGGCACAACTTAAGCCCATTCCCTCTAGTCCTGTCACTAGTCACANCTCATGTTCAGCTGGCTGTCAATCAGCACCCCCAGGTCCTTCTCTGCTGGGGAGCTCTCCAGTCACTCCTCCCCAAGCCTATAGTGCTGCTGGGGGTTGTTACGACCAAAATGCAGGACTTCACATTTGCCCTTATTAAAGCAGTCTGATTTCTCCTGGCTCTCACAGTCTTTCTGCCTCTGCTACTGAGCCTGGATGGTCCTCGGGGCTAGAAGCCTTTCTGCTCAGCCCTGCTTTGCACTGTGCAGGTGTAGCCTTAAATTTTCAAGTCAAGACACTTTGAAATGCTACCAACACACAAGTCAGGCTAGAGTTTGTGCTGAAGTAGTTTTCAGTTTAGGTTCAATTGGAAAAGCAATGATTCAGATTAGTTTTTGGTTCAAGCTCTGCAAAGTTATCTCACAAACACAGAGTCTCTGAGTCACCGTCTTTGCTTCATTTATCTCAGTTTTTAACTAGTGATGATCTAAGCCATGTGCAACTGCCAACGCCTCTGTAACAGGGGCAGCAAAGTAAATGGATGCTTATGGTCGCAGTGAGCCAGGGCCCCTGCTCTACATGGTGAGGGTCAGTTCCTCCTCTTTCTCCCTCTCCTCCAGCCTTGTAACACAGGAAAATCAAGTAAGGCCCCCAGCACTGTTTCTATTAGGTTCCCTCCAAAGGTGGTGAGAACTATCTCAGCCCACCATAAAAAATCAATGCAATATCCAGCTGCTTGGTGGATGTAGGCCTTATGTCTAAACAGTAAGAAAGTTTGTTTGGAAATGATCAAGAAACCTAGTCTTTTATATCAGGAAGTCAGGAGGTATCCTGGCTGAGGGGACAATGCAAGTTTCAACAGACGTGGAGATTTGCAAGATTAACCACAGAATAAATTTCATGTATACATCTGAGAGTATGTATCTAGACTGAAATCATCCATTCATGTTTGTTTTCATTTAAGCAAAGTCAACAGATTAAAGTACACCTAATTGCAAAAGAGCCAGTGCTGGGTTCTAATTATCTCGAGATTGGATGTGGACCTAGTTGTTCTATGAAATATCTTTCTCCCAGACATGCAGTTTCCTTGGAAGCAGAACTTAAAACAAACTGCTTCAGCTGCACAACCATTTATGAGAATTTGTTCAGTTAAGTAAGTGCCTGGGACAGATTGTGAACCCGAGAATCATTAAGGTTGGCATGGTCTTTTGGAGATTGTCTCATGCAAACCCTCTGCTCAAAGGAGGATCAATTAGAGCAGGTTGCCCATGGCCATGTCCAGATGGGTTTTGAGTGCCTCTAAGGATTTAGAGTCCACAACATCTCTGGACAATCTGTTCCATTGTTTGACCACTCTCACAGTTAAAAAAAACATGGTTTTTTTTTCATACGCTGAAATGGAATTCTGTATTTTAGTTAGTGCCTGTTGCTCTTGCTCTTTCACTGGATTCCACTGAGAAGGGCCTGCTTCTCATCAAAGTCAGTAAAAAGATCCACATCTGAAGTATCAACTGGTTTAGAGCAGTACTGGAGTAGGCTGGGAATAGGCATAGCATGGAAGGACCCTGCATGCAGGAGAACTGCCTCTTCCCCTCACCGACTTTGTGGTCATCCACTTCACCCTCTCTTGCAAAGCACTGCAAGAACATCTTCCTTATGTGGAAAGGCTGAGGGAGCTGGGTCTCTTTAGCTTGGAGAAGAGGAGACTAAGGGGTGACCTCATCTATGCTTTTAAATTTGTGAAGGGTGTGTGTCGGGAGGATGGAGTCGGGCTCTTCTCAGTGAAGCCCAGTGACAGGACAAGAGGCAATGGCTGTAAGCTGAAGCATAGGAGATTCTGTGTGAATACACATAGAAATTTTTTGACAGTGAGGGTGCCAGAGCACTGGAACAGACTGCCCAGAGAGGTTGTGGAGTCTTCTTCTATGGAGATATTCAAAACCTGTCTGGACACTCTTCTGTGTGACCTGATCTAGGGAATCCTGCTGTGGGGTCCCTTCCAACTCCTAATATTCTGTGATTCTGTGATTCTGTGACCTGACCAGTTATATATTATTGCCAGGCAAGACTTATGGGAAGAGGTGATGATTTCTCTCAAGTCAGCAGGTATATCTGAGGACAAAAAAAGACAGTGAGCCACCAGCCTTTTTAAAGGATTGTTCATTTTCATTGTAATTGGAAGTGAGTGGAATGTTTTGCCTTTACTATGCATTGCAACTGCCTAACTCATACTTTAATCATTGATTGTAAAAAACATAGATCTGTTTCTTTCCATCAGAAAATAAGCAAAACTGTTTATTGAAAGCAAGCATTAAAGGTGTATTTGAAATAGAATACATAAATAGAATAAAATTCATGGAAAAATTATATGTTTGATAAAACTTCTAAGTCAGAACGAATTCTGGTACAGCCCCATGGGCAACCTAAATTTTCCAGTGCAATGTCTGTCCTTGTGAATATTGGTAGATAGCATTTTTTGTCTCTGTTGGCTGAGTGAGTCTCAGAATGCCAGAAGGATGGGAGAAGTAGTTCACTTCAACTGTTATAAAGATGGAAATCAATACAGAACAGTGACCCAACTCTTAATCTTATTTACATTGACTATATTAATCTGTTCCAGTTATATGAAATTTTATCTTGAATCTGTGTGCTATGCTGGCCCAGTCCTATAGTTCTTGGTCAGGTAAAGGGTATTGATTTCAATGGAAATTTTGTCTGGACTTCACCTCACAGCAGAAAGGCTTCCATTCTGAACATATGCAATCTAAAGGAAAATCGCCCACAGTTGACCAGATATTAGAATAAATTTCAGTCATGGTACATTCATTGGCATGATAACAGAATTTCCTGATGATATCAGCACACATAGTCTTTAGATCTGAAGTGCTGGTATTAAGGAGAGTTCAAGCTTAAGAAGAAACATGTGTCTGAAAGAAAGTGATTCCAGAATCCTATGGTGACTAAGTTTCTTTCTTTAATTTAACCCTGTTTCTTCATACACCTATTCTGGTTAGAGTAAAGCCTAGAAGTACCAAGTGAGCCATGCCTGTCATGTAATCCCTCACAAAGTCAGATCTTCGATAAATGGAACTGTCAGCAAAAAACGGTTCAGTCATGATTGTCATTTCTAGCAAACACATCTCAAGACATACCCTAAATGCAATTTCAGCTCAGCTCAGTGAGACGAACTGAGTATCACCTTGATCCTGGCTTATAGTCTGGAGACACAATGCGTAGATCTCAGAAGGTTCTGAGAAGTTCTGCCTAGCTCTGAGAAGCAGGCAAAGTACAGAATTTTTCAGACTTTGTCAGAATGTACAGATTTGCAACTTGGGCTAGAAATCTCAGGAGAGCAAGTTTGCATGAGTAACTTTTGGCAGCAGTCTGGAATAAATATAGGAAGGCAGTTCAGTGTTTCCACTTCCCATTTTTCAAATGGCAAAGGTGCCCAGAGATGCTCAAATGGATCAGTTGAACTTAATTCTCTGAGTTACAAGAGGCATGCAAAATAAGACTTGCTTGTTTTATTTTATACAGGCAAGACACCCTATTGAGCTCAAGACATTATTTACCTAAAAGCTGTTTACAAGACTAAAGCATAAGTAGCTGATCTTATCAGTTGTGCCCTCAGTTACTCAGGAGCAGAGATTTGACTGCTTGGATACAGGCTTCTGACTTTAAACAGAATATAGCCTAGTTTATTAGAAAGAAATTATTAAATAAGCCAACAAAGGCAGAATACTATACCTACTAAAGCAGATTGGTGTTTATTCCCAAGCCACATATTGTTTCCAGAATTCTCAGCCTTCGGGAAGCCTGATCCCCACATAAAGAAATGCATAAGGGAACACCCCAGAGGTCAGGGAGCTCCTAAGCTAAGTAGGAAACAGGAAGCCGAGGAACAGAGCCGAACATAAATGCCTTAAAAGCAATTGGTACTCAGCCCCTTCCACTTGGATTCAGATTGGAAGCTGTGGCTGGAACCCAGCCCAGACTGGTTCTTTTCAGCAAACAAACACAACAAAAGCCTTGGCTAGAGTCCCACTCCTGCTTCAGTGTTTCCTGGTGGCTTAATATTTTTGGTCTGGGGAACTCAGTTGAAATCCTACTCTGTCTATGTGAAGTAGGAATATGAATCCCGATTTCTTTCTCCCACTCTCATTTTTCTCGTTTGCATGAGCAGCATGGCCTGATTGTTTTGTGCAAGAGTCAGTTTAGCGGGCAAGTTTCAAAAACACTGACCAAGGCAAGGGGTGTGTCTGGCAGGCAGGCCAAGAGCAGGACACATTGTGAGATACACTAAAGGACTGTCTGATTGTATATATACTAAGAGTGTGGCAAACATGTTAGCACCCTGGTGAAATTACTGGGAGAAATAAAAGAGAAGGGGAAATTTGGCTTCTTCTCAAGCTAGGCAGCAGCTGAACAGGAGGTTGAAGGTTCAAAATTTTAGACACAGACAGTTGAAGTGTCAGTCTCTGTGAATGTAGCCACTGGTGCCTAGAGACAGATTAATTTAAATCTGCATATCAGACATACACTAGAAGAAAGGAACTTTCACTCCATAGTAGGATTTAGCAACAGGGCATAGTCAAAGAAATGTTAACAGACTGCAAATATTTTTTTTATTATATTTTAATTATACTGGTGATTCTATGATAGGTAGCAATAAAAATGCAAAGCATATGGTTTTGATCAACAATAAAATAGGCATCTCTTATGAGTGAAATGGGGCTATATTCTATCAGCAAAGGTACAAATAGGGGAAAAAGCATGGTTACTTGACACTGAAAAAAAAGCTAGCTTATATTAAAAAGTAGCTTCAGCAAAACAGAAAAAAATTTTTGCGTATTTTATACTTTTTCTGTGAGCAGATTACAAAATAGTGAACTTCAATAGTTTTAAGATAAACTAATAGTCAAGTTATTTTTATTTTGCACATGATGCTAATCGTGCTTGTAGCCTTATGGTGCTGACTACAATGACTTTATTATTTCTAGAATTCAAGTAATGTTTTTATAAATTTGTTTTATGCTTATTTTTTTGTGAAGCCTTACAGAAAGGTCAAAGAAAGGGTTGTCTTTTATATTAAGAAAGCCCCCAGTGAGTTAAAGAATAAAAGTGGTTTATAAATAAAAGCTTCTTTCATCTGTCCTTTGATCCCCCCACACTGCAACAAAACCTCTTTGCAAGTATTTTTGCTTGACATAGTCATTATTTCTTATTAGTTTCAAAATACCTGCAAGACAAAGTCTTGTTCTTCATTTATGGGTGCACTCTGCTGGGAATAGAGAAAAGAATTTTTTGTGGAGGGAGAGATGTCATACACTGTTTCTGTCCATGATTTTGTACTACCTGATTCTCGATAAACTGGGCTGGTGATTAGACCTCATACATTTCAGGGCAGATCCAAAACTAGACCCAACTGGAATTATCTCCAAAAGTTATATATCTCAGCCACATCCTTCACCACTGATTGAGCTTCCAGCATGTTTCTGTGCCAAGAGTGATGAAAATAAATTTTCTTCAGGGCAGCCTTGGACATTCATGCTATACAAAATAAGCCAAATGTGATGATTTCATGTTGGAAAGAATACTGTGAAATCAGTGAGAGCCTTTCCCAAGTTAAGGTCCAAATATTTTGCCTTAAAATAAAAAAGAGGAGTGTAGAGTAATAAACCTTCCAAAATGCCAGTTAATGGACTGAGGCAGCACAATAAGCAAATTGTCTCCAGTGTTTCTCTGCCTTGTAAGTTAATTTAAAGAGTCCAGCTGGTTAATAGTTTAGATGAGATCCAGTAGTCTGTGTGATACTTATAAATTTTTCTGTCTGCAGGAAACACAAATTGTTCAGTAATCAATGACCAACAAAAGCTGAGCTTAAAGACCAGTATGCTGAAATGATCAACATTGAGTAAATCCCCCGTGAAGATAGACTGAGAGAGTTGAGATTGTTCAGCCTGGAGAAAGGAAGGCTTCGGGGAATCTCATAGTAGACTTTCAGTAAGTAAAGGGGATTACAATATAGAAGGGGAGAGACTTTTCAGCTGGTCAGATTGCAGTAGGACAAGGAGTAATGGATATAAGCAGAAGGAGGGGTGGTTTAGACTGGAAATTAGAAGGAGGTTCTTCACCCAGAGGGTGGTGAGGAACTGGAACAGGTTGCCCAGAGAGGTTGTGGCTGACCCATCCCTGGCTGTGTTAAAGACCAGGCTGGATGTGGCTTTGGGCAACCTAATCTAGTGGGTGTCATGCCTGCCCATGGCTGGGGGCTTGGAAGTAGATGATCTTTAAGGTCCCTTCCAACGTGGGCCATTCCATGTTCTATCATTCTATGAAATCAAGTCATTTCATAGTTGTTGGCCTTCAAGCCATACCTGAACAACATGCAAGCACAGATGGCACTCTGAATCCCCAAAGACTGATGTCAGACATCTTGGGTTGCCTATCTGAATTGAAGGCACTAAGCTGAAGTCCCTTGCAGAAGGTACTCTACTAGTAATTACAGAGCATAGTTTAGCTATTGAGGTTTAAAATAATGACATTTCTAGGACTGCCTAAAAGTCTTATCATCAATACAGAGTTAGCCTCTTTTGCTGTTAGCTAACAAAAACCCTGCCAGACCTACAATGTTGTAGTCTAAAAGAGCAAGCATTTTCCATTGTCAGGAACACTTTTCAGCTAAGGAGAGAACAGTTTTTCAAATTTTGTTTGTATTTAACTAGGCTGTGGGTGCACTTTAATCCAGAACTTACCATGTTCAGAAAAAATATACAGAGACACAAGGAGATCAGGTCTGCAGGTAAGTAAATTCATGTCAGTTTGAATTTCATTAAACCACTGCTATCAATCAGTGAATTGTTACAACGAATATTATTAGAGTCGTGATAATGTTAGGATGAGGTAGCTAGAAGTGAAGCTATGTAGCTATACTTCTCTATCATATGTATCCTTGAAACCTTCAGAAGAGCTTACAAACAGATCACTATTATGCAGAGGCCAATGTCAGGGTACTGAAATCTCATTTTGATTGGAGTATCCAGGCTCCACATGAACAATGAATGAAGCATAGTCCCAGAGGCTGAACAAGACAAAGAAACTGGGAAGAAGATGGAGACAGTAAAAGACTTACAAGGTGAAGATGCACAGAAGACTAATTCAAGTCATGGGCTCTTCATTCTGTGTTCAGTCACTCCATTAGCTTAACAAAGCTCAACAAATCAGCGCACCACAGCTGACCTAAGATAACCACAGCTCCTGAGAAGCACACAGGAAAGCACAAAAATCTCCTTTATGAATGCATCCACAGGTGATGGGTGGCAGCAGCTAAGAGGAAGGCAGCAAGCCAATCTCTTTGTTGATGCTAATGGTGGCTAGGGCACATGATGTTTATAATATTGTTGGTTTCAGATGGAAAAAGACAACTATGAAACTGGTCCAGAAATCTCAGAAGTACTGAAGTGAAACAGAGGAACACATTGTTTTTAAACAAAAGCACATAAATTGCTTGAGGTCAAAAAAGCACTAAATATTTTGAGATTACAGTGCCAATCTTGCAATTCTACGTCTGCACCCCTACATACAGGGCTAGATTTCCATAGATTTCAGGGCTGCATTCCCAAAGAGAGAGTAGATGGTGACCGGGAACACTATTAACAATTCCAATCAAAGCGCCCAGGGGACAAAGATTTAGCTTTTGGTGACACAATAGAAGACCATGATCACAGGAATTGGGCCACTTTGGAAAGATTTGGTGCTGCAAAGCTAAAGCTAAAGAAATACAGATGATAACAGGGTGTCATGCAAGGGTCATGGATGGGAGAGAAAGGAACCCTGCAAATATCATAATAAAGCTATGGCCATAACTGAGTAACTGCTTGAATGAAGAAAGAAGGGATTCCTTAGAACTGTGCTTTACATAGAAAAAAATATGACTAATGTAGTTGTCTCAACCAGCAGCCTTAGAGCATGACTGCTCAAAAGAATTCAAAGAACAACAGATGCAAACCTTAAGAGAGCGCTTGAGAAACTGAAGGATTTAATTAAAAAGGCCCCAGTCTTCAAATACTACGACAATAAGCACAAAAGTAACTTGTTCATGGATGCATCCCAGGAGAGTATTGGCACAATATTCCTTCAATAACACAGTTGAGGCTGGAGACAAGTGGCTAATGTATCATAGCCATTAACAAAAACTGAATATAAATACTCTGAAAGAATGAAGGAGGCTTTGGCCTTAAGCCGTGGCTGTAAAAATATTCTTTATTTACAGGACACCACTGTTAGTTGAAACTGACCGTAACGCACACACTGCTATTGCCAAGATAGGCCTGATAAATACCTCCTGGAGAATACTGAGATTGTTTTTTCAGCTACAAATATATGTTTTACAAATTGAGTAAACCTGGGTGAGACTTGGTGGTTGCAGGCAAGCTCCTGATAATTTTACAAAACTTCAAGACATTGGACATGGATGTGCGAATTCTTCCCTTTCCTCCCCAAAAAATCCTCTCTGCAGTTGTAGGCAAAATGTTTACTCTGACTGACAGTATCACTAATGACTTTGAGATAATAGGAAGGAGAAGGCTTCCATTTTCTGGTTTTATTATTTCCTCTCTACTTACCAGGTTACATCTTCATTAATATACATACCTTTTTTAGAGATAACCAATTAAACAATAACGATGTGCATTCATTGCACTAATTGATAAACATACAGCTGTGTTTTCTATTATTCAGCTCATCTGGAGAGAGTAATTTCTGAATTTTGTTCTAGAAAGGAGTGTGGAGTACAGTAGTACTATCCTTACCCTTCCTGCCATTCTGCATTTAGTTTACTCACAGATACAGGTTTTTGACCTGAAATAAGATTGGGTGTTGCTGTCATTCATTAACACATGAATATCTCAGACTAACACACAAAACTAATTGCAGAGTGGAGCGAGCTTTGTAGAAATCTCATGAGGCTTTCCAGTCTCATAGTAAACAGTTGAAGAAAATGGATTTGTGGCCATCCACAGGAAATGATGATAAAATGAAAATTAATAACTTTTCTGCATCAGAGGTAAGGAGAAGGCTTAAGACTGCTTCAAGCCTGAGCAAGGGGAGAGAAATGTCCTGTTGTGTTGCAGCACAGCAGCAAGCAAATTGTGTGTACATGCTTGTACCGTGAATCCTTCACATCATTGCCATGAAGAAATGGGAAAACATTAAAAGGAGATGCAAGATTTGTTTCTGTTTACCTTGGGCCAAAATTGCTTCTGGTGCAACTTGAGAACAATGTGGAGTTTTTCTTCATCTTACTTCGTCTTTATTGTTAATACAATAAAGTTAGAAAAGACTTTCATTAGTATTGCCTTGGGAAGAATTTATCTGCTGGCAACAGTTCCACAGCTGAGGAAGATTGATAAACTAGAATCCCATTTTGTATTCCTTGGGTAGAATCCCAAATTCTCTCCACTTTCACCTCCAAGGACTCATTAGCATTTATCAGGTAAATAATCTGTAAAAAGCAGCTTATACTCTTATAAATCCATTATAATTGCATTGATTTCAAAAGTATTACTAAAGATTTATGCCCATGTAAGTGAGCTCACAATTGGTAAGCTTTCTAAGGAGGACTCTAAATGTTTCCTCAAGAGAAAAAAGCCTTTAGCATGTGCTATTTTTTTCTGTTCTATATGTACTCACCTGCCATCATGATGAAGTATTTTGTATAAATAACACATGAGGTAATGACACTAACTGAGAAGGAAAACAAATTTGCACTAGAATATCAAGCTGAAGTCTTCCCACCTGCATTTTATTAACACAGACCACCATCCTCAGGTTATTAAGAATCATATTTTTGTTTAATTCAGCCCATCTATTCTCTCTTTATCTTGCCTACTCAACAAAACCCTTTATTTTCAGTGTATTTTAATATCAGGCATATAAGTTTCAACCAGCATCTTTGCAGACTCCTCATAGAATCATAGAATGTTTGGGATTGGAAGGGGCCTAGAAAGATCATGAAGTCCAAACCCCCTGCCAAAGCAGGACACCCTAGATAAGGTCACACAGGAATGAGTCCAGGTAAGCCTTGAATGTCTCCAGAGTAGGAGACTCCACAACCCCCCTAGGCAGCCTGTTCCAGTGTTCTGTCACCCTTACTGTGGAAAAGTTTTTTCTCACATTAACACTAAACCTCCTATGCTCTAACCTTCTCCCATTACCCCTTTTCCTAACATTGGATGACATTGAGAAGAGCCTGGCTCCTTCTTCCTGACACTGACCCTTAACATATTTATAGATATTTATGAGGTCCCCCCTCAGTCTCCTCTTCTCCAGGCTAAAGAGATCTAGCTCTCTCAGCCTGTCCTCATAGGGTAGATGCTCCACTCCCTTGATCATCTTGGTGGCCCTGCACTGGACTCTCCAGTAGTTCTCTGTCTTTCTTGAACAGTGGAGCCCAGAACTGGACACAGTACTCCAGGTGGGGCCTCACCAGTGCAGAGTAGATGGGGAGGATAACCTCCCTCGACCTGCTGGCCACGCTCTTCTTAATGCATCCCAGGATGCCATTGGCTTTGCTAAATTCTCTCAGAGAAAGTGCATTCATCAGCTATTTTCTGTTGCATACGTGGACACTAATGGGCACTCATGTCCTGATGAGCCATTTTGAAGCATCAGCTCAGCCTTCACTGAATCTAGACCAATGCCTGTAACATGCTATAGATAGTGTTTTGGAGAGGCTCACCAGTTTCCTACTAGCAGATTGTGGAGCCCTTTGTGCAGCTACTCTACAGACATGATCAAGTCCATTATTTCTTGCATGAAACATACATATTTTATGGATAGTAACAACATGAATACCATAAGCTAATGGAGATTACAAAAGGCATTTATTTACTTATTGATACTAGTGGTCCTAAACATTTAGATAGTGTCTAGGAAATGTTAAACTGTTATTGTTTCAATTATAAAGTTACCTCTTCTAAGACTGTTTGAAAGAAGACAAGGAATTAATGCTTATAACTATCTTTTGATTTTTGCCACTTTTGTGGGAGGAAGTGGAATCACACAGGCCCCAATTTGTTATAACTGAAGTTATTTAGTCACATAACAGAGGCATGTAATTTATAGAAACTCTGCTCCAGACAAAGAGCCCAGAGATGTAGGAAGTCTGCAATACCAGGAAACATGAGTGGATGCTCTGTGGGAACCTCAGATCCATGAACTTCAGATCAGTGACCTCACCAAAGTGCCAACATACTTTCAAGTATAAGCGAAGGAAAAAAAATCCACATCATTTTAGGGAAAAGAAATGGTAGGAAGAGAAGAATAGTAGAAAGAAAAGTATATGATCAGGTATACCAAACATCTGGACAACCAGATGTTTCTGGACCATGATCTACTGTTTATTATGTAAATATATGTATTTCTTTTTCTTCTTCTCACATGGAAGTTTTATTAACTAGTAATTTTCTCATGTATATCAGAGTTTTAAAACAAACAGAAAACCTCCTCTTTATTTCAACGAAGTCAAGTGGACAAAAATGTTTCCATGTTTGACAAGACACTCTACTGGCAGAAACAGATCTTAAGACAGTGAGTGGATGGCATTATGTGTCATTGTCATTAGCCAGAGAGAAGACTAGTTACAGCCAATATCACTGATGGATCTCAGGGGTAAGTGTCACCTAGAGGAATAAGGGCACATAGTCCTCAGAGGATTATAGCTGGTGGAGTGAACAATGGTCTTAACTAAATACCTACTGCCCAAAACAATCTCTGGCACTTCAACTTACAAGGCAGCAGGTTTAGTGGTTAACACAGAATCATAGAACCATTTATATTGCAGAAGACGTGCTCTAGAACCTTCATCAGCTCTGTTGCCTTTCTTTGGACATGCTCCAGTGCCTTAATATCCTTGTAGTGAGGAGCCCAAAACTGAATGCAGTATTCTATAAACAATGTCACCAGTGCTAAGTAGAGGGGGACAGTCACTTCCCTAGTACTGGTGACCACACTATGTCTGATACAGGACAGGATGCTGTTGACCATCTTCTTGGCCACTTGGGCACATTACTGGCTCACGTTCAGCTGGCTGTTGACCAGTAACCCCACGTTCTTTTCTGCCAGGCAGCTTTCCAACTACTCTGCCCCAAGCCTGCAAAATTTTATGGAATTGTAGTGACCCAAGTGCAGAACCTAACACTTGACCTTGTTGAACCTTGTACAAATGGCCTTGGCACATCAATCCAGCCAGTCCAGATCCCTCTCTAGAGCCTTCCTAATCTTGAGGAGATCAAAATTTCTGTCCAACTTGTCTATGTGTGCAAAATTACTGATGGTGCAATTGAGCTCCTCATGTCAATCACTGATAAAGGTTTTTAATGAATCTGCCCCCAAAATAAAGCCCTAAGGAGCACCATTTGTGAGCAGCCACCAACTGAATTTAACTCCATTCACCACAACTCTTAGGCTCCAGCCACCCAGACAGTATTTTACCCAGCATAGAGTGTACCCATCCGAGCTGTGAGTAGCCGGTTTCTTCAGGAGAATGCTGTGGGAAATAGTGTCAAAAAACTGTCTCCTTTAGGTTCTGCTCTACACCATGTGGATGTGATTTTGTGAATGATGTTCTTTAAATCGTTGCACAATCTACCTAGAGTACACCCAGCCTCAACATGTTTCTTTCCTCACTGGTTCTGCATAATAATTTTGTATCTTTTCTTGCAAACCTAAATGTATCTCTCATTTACTGGGAAGAAAGGCAAACAGTGGGTTCCTTGTGCCTGTTAATGCCTGCAGATGTGCTCCCTTTTGCACTGCAGGGTGATATGACAAAAAGGCTAAGTGTGAGTGGTTGAGCTCCTCTTCTCACACAGACCTCATTTCTCAAATTCCAGCTTGGTTCCCACAGGAAAACCTTAACAAAAAACCCCAAAACAACAACAAAAAAAAGAAGTTCTGAAAAGCTTCTCAGCTTCTTGCTAATTCATCTTTAAGACTACTCAATCTTTTTTAAAAACATTGAGTTTATATCCCAGACACTTTACTTTTTAAACTTGCAGATGTTAATAAGAGAACCCAGGATGTAAGCGAACCTAGGATGTCATTATTATCTTGAGGTTTGCTATAGAGACTTTTCTATGCAGTTGTCCCAGACGACCAGATGAAATATGACAAAGAAGGAACTTTGTGCTTTGGATGCAATTCCTACCTAGAAGCTCATGCAAGTGAAATTATTATTCAAAGTTATTTACAGATACTCAGTTACAGGATCATGGTCTAGATGAAGAATAAGATCCATTTCAGTTTCAAAACATATGGTCATGAAACGCACACACCTGCACAGTAACAAGACCTACTGGTTTTAGGCTGACCCCAGCTCTGCTTTGGGAACGCTAATCAATCTGTGCAATGCCATAATTTTTGGTTTAGCTTCGTAGCACTTTCTAATTATTAATCTACACTGTACTTTTCCCCAGTTGCCTACAGTGCATCTGTCTCTGATGCACTGAGGGATGTTTGGGCTGTGCAACGTAATGGCTATAGCACAAGTCTAGTGTGCTGTGGTAACTGTGCCAAAGCTACCACTAAAACACCTCAAAAGTTTAAGAACTAAATGCAAGGGAGTAAAGGACAGATATAACCCATCTGGACGCGCTTCTGTGTGACCTGGTCTAGGGAATCCTGCTGTGGCAGGGGGCTTGGACTAGATGATCTTTTGAGGTCCCTTCCAACTCCTAATATTCTGTGATTCTGTGATTTGGTGCATAGAGCTTTTTACTGATGCTGTTGTTAGCAATAGTTGTTCACATTTCTGTAACCTTCTTCTCCCATGATTCTCAAACTTAGGCATAAAGTACATATATAATGTGCCATGAAAATGCAGCTGCCTCTGCCCCATTGGGTAGTGACCAACTAGAATAAAACAGAAGAAAGAGTTAGAAAACTCTTCTAGAATGCTTAGGACTACCAAAATGCAAAGAGTGCTGCAGGTGTTTTCTGATGACACCTTGATTTTAGCAGATGTGATAGTGGCTTTGGACATCCCCTGGAAGACCCAGACTGTGATTTCTAGAAGATGCTTGTAAGAGTGTGAGACAGCTGGGATCATGCTACTGCTGCATCTCACAGCTCCAGCTTTGATCTACAAGTCTGAAATTCTGTAGTTAAAACACGTGTTTTGTTTGCTATTGAAAATAGTTTTTGTCATTCCAGGCTTAGTCTGCATTCTCTGCTTGAATGCTCATGATTTTGTTTTAAGGTATTCACACTTATCAGGGATTGTTTGACTGATAAAGCTGAACTGACATGCTAAACAATCATTAAAATATTACAAGATAACAGTATTACCCCCGTTCTATGTATTCACATATGTTTACTGGTGACTTTTTCCATCGTAAAAGCACAAGATAAAGCTTTCTGTAGGAACCAAAGGCAGTGGTGGGTACTTAATTTAGGTCCCTAACAAGGAAACAAGGCAAATTGATCATCATAACTGGTCTACTCTGGCCTCCAAGCGGGAGGCCTGGAGACACACCATCTATAACGCTGCAGATGCTTTTGAGAAAGCATGCAGGATCGCCCTTGAAGAGAAAAGACAATGCAGAAAGAATCGTGCCTTGAAGAACACACCATCTAAGGAGTCTTTCTGCTGTGCCTTTTGCAACTACGCATGCCTATCTCGTATTGGCCTTTTTAGCCTTGTTGTCTTGCAACAAACATGGGTAGAGCCCTTCCCAAATCTTCGTTCACGAAGTCTAGCCATGATGATGATGAAGTTTTATCCTCTGGCAATGCTCACACAGTCTGGTTTTGCCTTGTTCAAAAGGCTTAATTAGGCATGGGTCTTGTGTGTTTGCATTTATGGAAAGGAGAAAAAGAAATGCTCTCAAGAGCTGGGAAGTATGACACTTTGAGAAAAAAAATAGGCTTTGTGGACTGACCTTTAGTATCCCTCACCTATCTGTATTTCCACATGGAAAATAGATGGTGCCAGAAGAAGGTAAATATGTGGAAAAGTTTACGTGCTTGTCTATTTTCTGTGACAAGAAAGCAAAACCTCTCATAATTAGCTTTGCTCTGCTTGTACATGTTTTACGGTGCTCTTCAATGTCTTTATTAATGACTTGGACAGAGGTATTGAGTGCACCCTCAGCAAGTTCACAGACGACACCAAGCTGAGTGCTGTGGTTGACACACCAGAGGGGCGAGATGCCATCCAGAGAGACCTGGCTTGAAAGTGGGCCTGTGAGAATCAAATGAAATTCAACAAGTCCAAGTGTAAGGTCCTGCATCTGGGTAGGGGCAACCCAAGATATGAGTATAGGCTGGGAGAAGAACCCGTTGAGAACAGCCATGCAGAGAAGGACCTGGGGGGTCGTGATAGATGAAAAGCTGGACATGAGGCAGCAATGTATACTCACAGCCCAGAAGGCTAACTGTGTCCTGGGATGCATCAGGAGAGGCATGACCAGCAGGTCTAGGGAGGTGATTCTGCCTCTCTATTCTGCCCTCGTGAGTCCCCACCTGGAGTACTGTGTACAGTTCTGGGCTCCTCAGCATAGAAAGGATATGGACCTCTTGGAGCGGTCCAGATTAGGGCCACAAAAGTGATCAAGGAACTGGAGCACCTCCCCTATGAGGACCGGCTGAAGGAATTGGGGTTGTTCAGCCTGGAGAAGAGAAGGCTTAGAGGGGACCTTATAGTGGCCTTTCAGTACCTGAAAGGTAGAAGGGGAGAGACTTTTCACTTGGTCAGATTGCAACAGGACACAGGGGAATAGATATAAGCTGAAGGAGGGGAAATTTAGGGAAGAGATTAGAAGGAGGTTCTTTACCCAAAGGGTAGTGAGGAACAGGAACAGGTTGCCCAGAGAGGTTGTGGAGGCCCTATCCCTGGCTGTGTTTAAGGCCAGGCTGGACGTGGCCCTGGGCAACCTGGTGTAGTGTGTGTGGCATCCCTGCCCATGGCAGGGGGCTTGGAACTAGATGATCTTTAATGTCCCTTCCAACCTGAGCCATTCTATGATTGTATGATTCCATGATTCCATGATTATTTTCATCCTGCCCTTAAAGACTTTGTTGAGAGCAAATTGTACTCTGTTTTCTAGAAGTGGCTAGGGCACTGGCCTTACTGGTCTTGATAGACCAGACCTGCAATTTCTGAATGGATGCGCAACTTGCAGAAGCAGTCTCTGGGAGCAGCAGGGTTCTGCAGTGAGGTGGGGGGGAGGGAGACACCCTTCCTTTTGGCAGAGAAAACTATGTTAAAAGAAGCTGGCAGTTGAGGGGTTAACACTTAGCTGGGGTGCCCATAAAAAGACTTATAACCCTGAGAAATTAAATTAATTCAAAATGTATGAGGGCTTTAGTCTGCAAATTTTTAAGTTATACATGTATGGAAAGAGCATAAGTAGTAAATTATAATTGTAGTATATTAATACCTTGCCTGAGACTTTGCTCAGCCATCTGTTCAGCTCCCTTTCTGCTGCATTTCCACTTTTAGCAGACTTTTCCAATTCTTGTTCCATCATAATCATCATCATCATCATCATCATGGCTGGGCTTCACGAAGATTTGGGGAGGGCTCTACCCACGTTTGTTGCAAGACAACAAGGCTAAAAAGGCCAATACGAGATAGGCATACGCGGTTGCAAAAGGCACAGCAGAAAGACTCCTTAGATGGTGTGTTCTGCAAGGCACCATTCTTTCTGCATTGTCTTTTCTCCTCAAGGGTGATCCTGCGTGCTTTCTCAGAAGCATCTGCAGCGTTATAGATGGTGTGTCTCCAGGCCTCCCGCTTGGAGGCCAGAGTAGACCAGTTATGATGATCAATATGGCCAAGGCTGAGATGTTGTTTCAGGGAGTCCTTGTATCTTCTCTTTGGGGCTCCTCTCTTGCGGCAGCCGGTGGCAAGTTCACCATAAAGCAAGATCTTAGGGAGGCTGTGGTCCTTCATCCTTGAGATGTGCCCTGCCCGTCGCAGCATACAACGATGTCATCAATGTACTGGATGTGCTCTGGAGCGTTACCCTTCTCTAGGGTGGCCTGGATCAGTCCATGGCAAATGGTTGGACTGTACTTCCA
>VWZX01011622.1:0-13668 GCA_013399015.1 Galbula dea
GGGTCCTTTCCAACAGTAATGATTCTGTGATTCTGAAAAGGGTGATAATTTAGTTAACATAAACCCAGTGTTCTTAGTCAGTGATTCACTTCAACATGTGCAATTTGGCAGTTCCTGGGGAAGGATTTTGTCAGTTGTTTCTAATAAAACACTTCAGCTTCTACTAGGTGGTTAGCAAGTTCTTAAGTTTCACAGCATATCTGATATAAATTAAATGCAACATTTTAAAAAGAGTGGTAGCGTATAGTTTTTGCTTTCTTTTATCATTTTTACTTCATCAGTGTGACATTGCTAGGTCAAATGTGAAAGGTGCCTTTTTTTGTGTACAATTTGATCCCATTTGTATCAGCTTTTTGAAAAGTGCATTTTTAAAAGTCTTTCAGAATTTGGATTGATACAAATATTAGTCTGTGGAAATGTTAGAGCTTTTCAGCAGGCTTTATATGTCATTTTGCTTATACTAGAATGTCACCATTGAACTGTAGTTATTTCTCAGCAGTTGCTCTTGGAGATGAAATTATTTATGATCCATTGTAAAAAATACTTATGATGTTTTGCACTCCATGTGGCTGGAAACATCTTACATGTGAGAAAAAACCAAACAAACAAAACGACAAGCAAAAACAAACCCACACATTCTGAAGGGGGAGTGCTCAAGATGAACTGGGAGTGATAATAATTGTACCTTTCTGTTCACATTAAAAAGTGACAGACTTTTTCAGAGACCCTGAGATAGTGTTTGTGGATTTGCAGAGACAATTGTAATCCAATTCTGGGCAAGCTTTATGTGAAATGAGGTGGAATCAGACATTGAATTAGTGTGGTTGTATTATCTTGTCTCATCAAGAAAAATGCTTTTTGCAATTTGCTGACAAAATACAGGGGCTAGTGAAGGGAACTGCAGTTAAGTTCTTACTTTCTGCATTTTGTTTATCCTTATGTTTAGTTGTTTGGGATGATGTGTCCTATCTTTGCTGTCTTTAAAAGATGCATCATCAATTTCACAAGGAGAAGGAAGTTATGTGCATTCCTCAGTATAGACAGCAATTACATATACAGAGATGGATGTCTTACTAAAAAGAGAAATAAATCAGTAATTAAACTGCACAGATAGAATAGAGATAATTAAAATATATATAAAAACCAGCTTTATGAGCCATAAAGAAAAGCCCATATGTTTTAAAAGAAAATGTAACCAAGTATAAATTCAGCTTGACTTGTAGTTATTTTCATAGCTCTTGAACATCTGTGAAAAGCACTTTACTAGTGCAAGTGATGGGGGTTTTTGCTTTTATAAGCAAAGATTTCATTTGTAGAAGATTATGAATACAAGACATACACTGCTGAGGCTGCAAGTGTAAATTGGACTGCTTCCGTCAAAGGTTTGTCACAGTGGTGCATTTCTACTTTGAGGTTTTTATCAGTGCAGACTCCTGTCTCCATGTTGCTTCCTGCTAGGTCATCGAAATAGTCTGCATGATCATTCTGAAGAAAATTGTATGTAGGAATTCGTTCAGTGAAAGAATTCATTGCGTTACTTTCTCTTCCAAATTTTGGATATATTCACATAGCAACACTATATTCAACATTCCCTTTCTTATGAGGGAGCAGTTGCAATTATCAAAATTCACTTTTTTTAGTAGCCACAACTATTAAAAGTATGGGCTGATCTCGTCCAATCTTAAAGCAGCAATTTCCTTCCAAATTAATTAACTTTTCTAATAGAAGAAAATAAATTATATATTTATCTTTCTTTAGGAAACTCTAAAAACCTTTGATGTCATATTAAGATTAGATTGATCTAAATGTTGGTTAATGCCAAGGCTTATTGTTTCTTTTAATGAGAAAAAAATCTGGTATGTCTGTGGTTAAAAGCTGAGAGAAAATAATTGTCCTGAGTTGGGCTAGGGAAGGGTTAATTTTTGCACAAGAAGCTGGGAGGGGTCACACCCAGGATAGCCTGTCAAATACATCGACACCATTCTGAAATTATGTCCCCTATATAAGGGAGGAGGGGAGGCTGTTGTGGGCAGATGTGGTGGTTTTAGGCACATGGGTTGGTGTCAGTATGTTGCATCATTAGTGTTCATGTTACTTCTGTTAGTGAAGGTGATGAAGATAATGAGGTGAACTCATTTATCAAGCACAGATACTGTAGTGACAGAAGTGATAGGAAATGTTAGATAAATCAGAGCACGTCATATGAACATGCCTGGACTTTTGATCAAAGACATTTTTCTTTTGCTTTAATGAGCAGAAGAAAAACTTAATTCTGTACAAGAACCCTAAGTTGCCCCTGTTCTACAGAACATTTGCTACTATTTAGTGTAGCCTAGGTTAATTGTGCTGCTGTTAATTACATGCTGCACAAATCTTCCTAGAAAGGGCTTTATTCTCTTTGTAATTTCGCCAGATTTGAACTGTTTGGTCTGAAAATTTCTATACTACAAACAGATTGGTTTAAATTTTGTGAAAAAATGTTGCTGTCCTTTGAAGAGCAAGATTAGAGAACATATCTTGCTAGTCTGTATTAAGGAAAACAGAAATGCTTTCTTACTGATAAATGGGTTCATATTCATACCTGGAAGTTGCTACTTGAAAACTAACAGGCTGGTAACCAAGGTAGAGATATGTAGTTACCATCGCTGTGAAAAATTACCTCAAAACTGACTAGTTTTGTAGAAAAGACAAACACAATGATGCTCTCCAGAGGTATCATCTACTGTAAGGATGTTTTGCCCTCTGATGGTTCCTGCCTGCCTAAAGAACTAGTTACTTATTATCCCACCGATGCAGTGACTCGAGTAACGGAGAATAGAAACATCCTTATGCAGCAGGTGGACGTGGGGAAGAACACAAAATCATGAGAATGAAAATAGGAAAGGAATGAGGGAGTGGAGACTGCAGCTGGCAGAGGAGCACTGGCCAGGAGCAAGGCTTTAAGGAGAAAATAGACTAGGAGTGATCACAGGTACCAACACGGTCAGGGACAGAAGAACCTGTAAGTTTTAAAGCATGTGCCTTATGGAGCCAACACCAGTTCTCATTTCTCCTTTTTTATTTAGCAGTAGCTGAAAGCAAGCTAGAAAATTGGTTTTAATTGGCTGTAATTATTTCAAAGGATGAAGCTTGTGCTGAGGATTTAGGAAACCAAACTGATGTAATAGCAGCCAGGAGTCAAGATAGCCCTACTTGGCTATTTCCAGCCCAGGCTTGAGCCTTTGTGCTTTGAACTCTAGTATTCCAGCCCTAGAGTCTTACATCCCAAACCTTTGACCCTGAACTTTCTTGTGAGCAATTATTTAGGTAGTGTGAATGGGATAGCAGGCACTTGTTTTTAATTTTTGTTTCTTGTCAAGGAACAGGAAAATTACATCCAGAATTTAGTAAAGAATAGAAACATTGGGAAAGGCCAGGCTTAATTCTTTCCTTGCACCAATGCTTTTTGAGTTTTTATAAATGGGAGGTGTGTGCTATTTATTAGATCTACTTGAAACAGGTCGAAAAACAAAATTTGGGCATACAAGCCCTCTCTAAGTCTGCAGTATAACATTATTTTCCAGTTAAATACAACTTGAAAAGAATTATTTGTCGCTTCATTATATGAAATCACTTAGATCATCTGAGGAAAAACTGCAGCAAGTGAGAGGAAGTGTTGACAGGTTTGGAAAGGTGATGAAGTCATTTATTACAATAGGATGTTATGCTGTGTATGATCTTCTTACTTGCAGAATATGGGAAGTTAATTATGTTTATACCTTTTAAAGTACAGTCACTTCGTATTTTTCTAAAGGACCATGTTTTTTTCTAACTTCTGAATCTTTACTTTCAAACTTAAAGTTATTGTAAATTTGGGTTCTAATTTGTGTAGTGTTTATGGGAAATGCATATTTTAGCTACTTTTGTTTCCAAATACTGTATTTATGCAGGTTTTTATTCTTAGCAGCTTTGTTTACTTAGGGATATTAAGCTTATTGAATTTATAATCCATCTGTGGAAGGTAAATGTATAGGTAACAGACAGGTTTTTGAGGATGTTGACATATTTACTGTAATTCTCAAGTGTTGTCAGCTTTAGGAAAATAGTGGTGGTATCATGAGATTTAAAGTTAAATGTTCTGAAAATCAGTTTATTTGATTATGGTGAGCAGTCTTTAATGTAGTGTCTGAATGGATAGCTTCTGGGTCATTTTCATTGATCCTAAATTGCAAAGTTACTCATGCATTTCACTGATACATTTTATAGCCTTTGTAAAAAGAACTGTGTAGGGTTTGGGGTTTTTTAATAAGAATAATAAACATCCATGTTTTGTGTACATCTAGACATAGCAGTACTGGCAAGCAGATGTGTTGGCTGCATGTACAATGCCATAAGCATGTAGAAAATGTTTTCAAAGACTAGTGAAGACATAACAATTCCAATTCAGCAGTAAAGCTGTCAAATAGTGTCAGTTAAACTAGTAAGGTTTAAACCAACCTATGCAGAGGTGGAAAATGATAAATAGAAAAGGAATCAAGTATGAAATCAGTTTGTGTCTTAGAATACAAATCTTCCTTTAGCTTGTATTCTAGCCTATTTACAGAAAACAAGCACCTTGTGGATCCTGCCTTATGGTGGATATGACTGGATATGACAAAGATACTGTTTGTTTCAAACTGACAAATGCTGATCCACTGTTTCTCTGAACTTATTAAGTGAAAGTTGTTGTATTTTTTGGTGCTTGCCAAGCTGTTATACTTAATCTTTTTTAATACTGAAGGCTTTTCCACATGCTAAGTGAAGACTTTGGAGGCCAGCAAAAGCAGGGACCTGTGGCTCTCTTGGGTTTACAGAAGTCATTTAAAGTAACTTAAAAAAAACTACTGTGGGTCAGCTTCCTGGGAGTTACCAAGTACGATACTTCAGCTACTTGAAGGCAGTTACATGCCTACATTAGTATGCATTTGAAGGCATTATAAAAAACACTGTTCAAGGATCTCCAGCAACAGTCTCTCATAAGAAGCAATGGGTTTGGATCATTACATATTTAGAGTGGTTCTGTTATTTTTCCTTGCACACTTTTAACCTAAGTCAACTGTATGACATTAGTAGATCAGACTGCACTGAATATATACTTCCTGTACCAGAAATTTCCGATGTTAAAGCAGTGATTAAACATAGCTGTCTGTGGATGCTCCTTGCTGTGTGTACCTCATCCAGGTTTTGCTTTCTCTTCCAAGTCCTGCGTGGGAAGGATTTTCAGAAAGGAAATTGATGAAAATTCAGTGGCTAAGATTCTGAATTTATTTTATACAAAAACATTTCAAGTCATTATGTGTTAAGACTTCTAACCAGTAAGGAAGTCCTATATAGACATCTATCTTGGAAAGAGAAGTGAAGACCAGTTTATATGTCTACAGTTTCTTGAAGCCGAATGAGAGAAATAATAACATTCTCAAATGGAAAAAGAGGTTTTCCAATTTTATTCATGTATAGAAGTGTGCTGATGCAATTTACACAATTCCTATTAATGTAAATACAGGAAGGTCCTTCTAGTTAGATGGGATTGTTTTCATTTTTTTTGGTGTTGAGTTGTTCTGTGTCACTTGTGTAACTATAATTCAGGCTAGTAGTGGTTGAAGCAGATTAACACATAGCAGCTGTTGCATAGCTAGGCTAAAGTAAGTATGAAAAGGCTTTAATCTGAGTTAGTAGCAGCATTATTTTTCCTTTTACAAATAGATTAAATGCAACATGCCTATTTGGTGAAAGAGGTCACCGCAGTTCCAAATGGTGCCATAATTGTACCTTCAGATGTCTTTTTGAAAAAAACTCCTCTTGGTGATATCTGTGAGGGAAATATGTTCACAGGTGTTTTCAATGTTAAAGAACTCATACAACACAAAAGAGGAAAGACCAAAATTAATTTCCAAAGTGAAGATAGCTGAGTCTTCTTCTTGCTTGCTGAAATCTTTCAGCAAACAATTGATCAATTCAGCATATTCACAGTAGTGGTAGGACCAATAGCAAGTTATGTCTTTAATTCCTAGTCTGTAGTGCATTTTAGCTTATTAGCAGGAAGTTTCAATACATTACATACATTTGGAAGGCACTGAGGTGAGGGGCTCTGGATTGGAGGATTGTAGCAGAAGACCTTAAAGCAGCAAAACCTCGAAGGCAAAAGCTCATGGAGAAACAGGGTGCTCCACCACAGGAGCAGGAAGTGCTGATCCCTGAGGGGCAGTGGGTCTGATTCATTGAGGGCAGGGCCAGCAGTGGTGGTGTCAAACCCCCACAGGTTACAGCCCGCAGAGAGCATGGGGGACCAGGAGTGCAGCAAAGAGAGCAGAGAAACAGGGCATGGCCTGTCAGCCAGGATGTGGTATGAGTTGGTGCAGGCAGGGCATGCAGGTGAACATAGTCACCCTTCTGGCTCAAGAGGTGAGCTCAACTCATGGTTATCACCTGCTCAGCTAGAAGAGACCTAACTATTGTTTCCAGGTGGAGCTCCCACAAAAACATGTAGCTGTCCTGGTCTCTGGCTGCAGGGAATGAGAGGTGTTGAGAAATGGTCCTGCAACTATTGTTGTAGGGAGTGTCAGAGCCTATCTCTTGTACTAGAGAAAACACCTGTGTGAGATGTGACCAGGTGGACAATCTGCTCAGCCTGGTGGCAGAGCTGAAAGAGGAAGAGGAAAGGTTAAGGAGTATCAGGGAGTGTGAGACGGAGATAGACTAGACTCCCTAGCATCCCTGAGACAAGTGCACCAGATGGAAACGTGATCTTAAGAAGCAGAGGATCTCCTACCCTCTTGCCACCAGGCAGAAAGAGGCAACTTAAGAGACAGGGTCAAATGGTCCCTGCTTAGAGTGAAAAGCAAATCTCCTGGCCTCCCTCACCTTCCCAGGTTCTCTTACGCAATAGATATAAGGTGCTGGAACTTGAGGGCCAGGCAAATGACAATGTAGATGAAGGTGCATTGCAGGGGGTTGCCTAGGGTGAGTTAGTTAACCCCATGAATTACAACTGTGTCTGTGAAGAGAAAGAAGGGTAACTGTCATAGGTGAGTCCCTTCTGACTGGAACAGAGGGTCCAATATGCCAGCCAGACTCATGTTGCAGGGAACACTGCTTGCCCCCTGAGGCCTGGGTCAGAGACATCGCTAGGAAATTCCGTGGTCTGATGTGGCCCACTAATTATTGCTCACTGTTGGTTGTTCACGTTGGCAGTGATGGGATTGTGGAGAGAAGTTCAAGGGCAATTAAAAGGGAATTCAGGGCACTGGAGCAATTAGTTGAAGGAACAGGAGCACGGGTAGTGTTTTCCTCAGTTCCTTCAGCAGCAAGGATGAATACTGAAAGAAACAGGAAGACCTACCTCATCAACATGTGACTCAGAGGCTGGTGCCACTGGTGGAATTTTGGGTTTTTCAGTCATGGTGTTGTTTACATGGCACTAGGCCTGCTGGTGGCAGGTGGCATTCACCTGTCTGAAAGGGGGAAAAAGGTACTAGCCCATGAGTTGGTGGGGCTGATTGAGAAAAATTTAAATTAGGTTTGAAGAGAGAAGGGGTTAAAACCAGGCTTTCTAAAGATGAGCCCAGGGGCAGCATGCCAGGGTTGAGGGTGAGATTAATAGCCCAGCTGAAGTGCATCTACACCAATGCAAGCAGCATGGGCAACAAAATGGAGGAGCTGGATGCAATTGAGTAGCAGTAAAACTGTGACATTGTCACAAACATGGAAGCATGGTGGGATGTCTCATTAATGGATGCTATAATCTCACCAGAAGGGATAGGCAAGGAAGGAGAGGCAGTGGGGTTGCTTTGTCATTAGGGAGGGTTTTGAGTGCGTAGAGCTCAGTGATGGTGATGATAAGGTTCAGTGCTTATTGGTAAGGAACAGGGAGAAGGCCAAGAAGGCTGAGTACCTGGTTGGAGTTTGTTATAGACCAACCAAGCAGGATGAAGAGACAGATGAATCATTCTATAAGCAGCTGGCAGAAGTTTCAGCATCACTAGCTTTTGTTCTTGTGGGGGATGTCACCTTTCCAGATATCTGCTGGAAATAAAGCACAGCAGAGAGGAAAGACTCTAGGAGGTTCCTGGAGGGTGTGGAAGATAACTTCCTGACTGGTAAGTGAGGCTATCAGGGGAGATAGACCTGCTGTTTACAAACAGAGAAGGACTGGTGGGAGACGTGGTGGTGGTCAGAGGCCATCTTGGGCATAACAACTCTGAAATGTTAGAGTTTTCAATTCTTGGTGAAATAAGGAGAGGGGTCAGCAAAACTGCTGCTATGGATTTCGAGAGAGCAAACTGGCCTGTTCAGGACACTGCTTTAGAGAGTCCCTTGGGAGACAGTCTTGAAGGGCAAAGGTTTCCAGGAAGGCTGGACATTCTTCAAGAAGGAAATATTAAAGGCTTAGGAATGGGCCATTCCAATGTGCCATAAGATGAGCAGATGGGAAAGAAGTCCAACCTGTCTGAACATGGAGATTTCACTGGGACTCATGGAAAACAAAGGAGTTTACCAACTTTGAAGAAAGGCCTTCTTTGCCTCAGTCTTTTAGTAGTCAGACCAGTTATCCTCAGGGTACTCGGCCCCTGAGTTGGAAGACAGAGACAAGGAGAAGAATAGACTCCCTGTAATCCAGGAGGAAGCAGTTACCGACCTACTACTCCACCTAGATGGTCACAAGTTTATGCGGCCACATGGGATCCACGCAAGGGTACTGAGGCAGCTGGTGGAAGAGCTTGCCAAGACAGCTTCTATCATTTATCAGCAGTCTTGGTTAACCAGGGAGATCCAAAATAACTGGAGACTAGCCAAAGTGATGCCCATCCACAAGAAGGGTTGGAATGACAATGCTGGGAACTACAGGCCTATCAGCCTCAGTACCAGTGAAGGTTATGGAGCAGATCATCCTGAGTGCAATCACAAAGCGTGTGCAGGACAACCAAAGATTCAGGCTCAGCCAGTGTGGGTTTGTGAAAGGCAGGTCTTGCTTAACCAACCTGACCTCCTTCAATGACTGGGTGACCCACCTGGTGGATGAGGGAAAGGCTGTGTTGTCTACCTGGACTTCAGTAAAGTCTTTGACACTATTTCCCACAGAATTCTTCTGCAGAAGCTGGCTGCTTAAACAGATGTACTCTTTGCTGAGTAAGTAACTGTCTGGATGGCTGAGCCCAGAAAGTTGGGGTAAATGAAGTTAAATCCAGTTGGCAGCCAGTCACAAGTGTTGTTCCTGAGGGCTCAGTTTTGGGGCCAATCTTGTTTAATATCTTTATTGATGATCTGGATGAGGGGATCAATAGCACCCTCAGTAAGTTTGCAGACAACACCAAGGTGGGCAGGAGTGTTAGTCTGCTCAAGGGTAGGAAGGTGCTGCAGAGGGATCTGGGCAGGCTGGATCGATGGGCTGAGGCCAATGAGATCAGGTTCAACAAGGTCAAGTGCAAAGTCCTGCACTTGGGTCACAACAACTCCATTCAATGCTACAGGTTTGGGTACAGTGGCTGGAAAGCTACTTGGTGGAAAATGACCTGTGGGTTCTGGTCAACAGCTAGCTGAACATGAGCCAGTAGTTTTTCCCAGGTGGTCAAGAAGGCCAATAGCAGCCTGGCTTTTATCCAAAACAAAGTGGGCAGCAGGACTAAGGAAGTGATGATTCCTCTGTACTTGGCACTGGTGAGACTGTACCTTGAATATCATGTTCAGTTTGGGGCCCCTCACTACAAGAAAGACATTGAGGCATTGGATCATGTCTGAAGAAGGGCAGTGAAGCTGGTGAAGGGTCTATAGCGCAAGTCTCTTGATGAGCAGCTGAGGGAACTGGAGTCATTTAGTCTGCAGAAGAGGTGGCTGAAGGGAGATCTTATCTCTCTCTACAACTACATGAAAGGAAGCTGTAGTGTGGTGGGAGTCAGTCTCTTCTCCCAAGTAACTACTGATAGAACAAGAGGAAATCACCCCAAGTTGCTCCAGGGGGGGTTCAGATTGAGTGTTTGGAAAAATTTCTTCACTGAAACAGTGGATAAACATTAAAACGGGTTTCCCAGGGAAGTGGTGGAGTCACCATCCCCAGAGGAGTTCAGAAAACATTTAGATGTGGCACTTCATCGTGTGTTTTAATGGGTATGGTGGTGTTGGGTCAACAATGGGACGCGGTGATCTTAGAGGTCTTTTCCAACCTTACTGATTCTATGATTATTTCTCTCTTCCTTTTTGGTAAGATTTGTGAACTCATGTATGAGTAAGGTTATTTGCACATTATAGTATTTCGTTTTTCTCAGAAGGCAAGGTCTATCTAGTTTTGAGACCAATATAGTGACAATTCGGCCCTTCCTCTTAAACCTATAATGCTATATTTTCATCCCATCCAGTCAGAAAACACAGCTATTCCTCTGGAAAAGCATAATGGCAATATAATTAGGATTTCTTCTAAAAAATCACATTGTAACAGACATCCTGCCATGCTTATGTTATTTTAATTGGATGTTTAGCTCAAGGGTGGTTCATAGTTTATCATAAATTTTAATGTTAATAAAATCAGCTGGAAGGAAGAGATACTTAATCTCCTTAATTACACCATAAGAAGTAAAATTTCAAATTGAAAATCCTTTTTTTCCCCTTTACTGACAAAGCAAGAAGGGAAAACTAGGTTGACAAGGAGACCATACTGTTCACTTCCTTAGCTGAGTAATGACCTAATGTAGTGCAAGTGTAGGAAAATTAAATAAAAAAGAGATTGTCTGGCCTATCATGCAGGCTATCAGTATGCAGACCACTGAGCAGTTTTAAAGTCAAAGGAAGGGAGGAATATGACAGAAGCCTTACTGTAGTGATTTTGCCTGTTATTTCTTTGGGAGAATTCTCACTTTTTGGCTGCTCCAGTGGTAACTTCTGCAAAACCACTTTAAGGTCTACTAGCCACCAGAACCAGGTTTCAGTCATTCTCAAATGTGGTAGAGGTTACTGTAAATTTTCTGTTTCACTTTGTTTTAAGAAGAGATGACTGAATCAGCAGACATAAAATAGAAAACCTTGATTTCCAACTCCTAACATTCTGTGATTCTGTGATTCATACTAGATAGATCTGCTGATGCTTCTGTTTTCTTACTTAACATGAGAGTTGAAAATGAGGCTTTGCAATATATTTAGGTATTCCCAAGATGTGATTACCAAGTTAAAAAAAGAGGTCAGTTCTTTTTTTGACAGCTCACACTTATTGTTTTGTTGTCCAAAGGTATTGAAAACCCAGTTTTCAGTATGTTAATGTGAGCTGATATGATATATGTGGAAGTGGTCAAATTCTCATCTTTCACTAAATGCATTTCTTTAGGAAGAGTTCTAAATATTGCATTTTGTAGGCTTGATCTTTGCAGGGAGTTCATGCTGAGACCTTGCAATGAGCTGTTATTGAGCTACCAAATGCTTTTGCCCCAGGACAGTAAGTGTTCTCACTGCTTTTGCCCCTTATAGTGTCATCTTGGATATTGTTATTGTATGTTTAATCGTTTAATCATTTTAGCTTCATTATAAGTTCTGAGCTTTAGTAATGTTAAGAAGCCCTGGCTCTCTTACATACTTTATCACACACAGATTTTTTTCCTTGTCTCCATTTTACACCTGCTGATTTTCTATTTCTTTGTCCTAGAAAAAAGACAGTCTGATTTCCATTATCTGTTATTGGTAAATTATTCCAATATTATTGTAGCTGCACAACTGCATGTTTCCTCTGTAAAGTTAATACTGCTACCATTAGAAATACTCCATCTGGCTGGAGGCAGATTTTAATTCCACTTAGCTTAAGGGCTCTGCCCCGAGTGCCAAACTCGGTCACCTGCCCCCACCCCTGAGGAAGAGACCCTGCACCCAGTCAGGCAAGACCTAATGGGAATATGAAGCCTCACCACTAGCTCAGTGAGCAAAGAAGGGAACCTCGAGTTCCCTCTACTGAAAAGGACTCTGTAAATCTTTCTCTTGGCACTAAGGTGTTCATTAACTGTGTTCACATCTGCATCCCCAAAGGTGAGCCTAAAAGTATAAGAAAAGTCTGGACACAGCAGGCAAACCCTGTAGCATGACCAAAGGCAAGTGGAAAAGGAAAGATTTCCTCCCTCTTACCCCATGCAGATAAAAAAAATATAACACATTGCATGGGATATTGCTCCGTGGCTTGCTATAATGATACAACTTATGCCAGTTTTCAAGAAATTGCTAGGGGAAATCTCACAGGAAAGGGAAAAGAAGATAAAGGGGCCCAAGAGAGTTGGTTAACATGCAAGGACCACTTCTTCCAAGATCAAGATCAGAGCATACCAACACGTAGAAAATCAAGGAAGGGAGCCAGGAGACCCACATGGTTAAGCAGGGAACTGCTGGGCAAACTGAAGTGGAAGAATAGAGTCTCCAGATCATGGAAGGAGGGGTTGGCCACATGGGAAAAGTACAAGACTGTTGTCAAAGGTTGTAGGGAGGCAATTAGGAAAACCAAGGCCTCTGTGGAATTAAATCTTGCAAGGGAAGTCAAAGACAATAGGGAGGGCTTCTTCAAATATATTGCAGGAAAAACTAATACCAGAGGCAATGTAGGCCCTCTCCTGAATGAAGAGGTGTCTTGGTGACAGATGATACAAAGAAGGTGTAGTAACTGAATGCCTTCTTTGTCTCTGTCTATACTGTTAGAGACTGTCCTCAGAAGCCTCACACACCAGAGTCCCCAGATGGCACTAGGGCAATGGAGAAGTTTTTCTTGGTTGAGGAGGACTGCGTTAAGTAGCAGTTAAGCTATCTGAACATCCATAAATGCATGGGACCTTATGGGGTACACCTGGAGTGTTGAGGGAGCTGGCAGAAGTCATTGCCAGGCCCCTCTCCATTATCTTTAATAAGTCCTGGGGGACAAGAGAGGTGCCTGGGGATAGGAGGAAGGCAAACATCACTCCAGTCTTCAAAAAGGGCAAGAAGGAGGACCTGAGTAACTATAGACTGGTCAGCCTCACCTCCATTCCTGGAAAGGTGATGGAACAATTCAACCTTAACTCTCTAGGCACATCAAGGAGAAGGGAATTATTAGGGCTTACCAAGGGGAAGTCATGTTTGACCAACCTGATAGCCTTTGATGAGGACATAACCGGGTGGATAGATGATGACAGAGCAGTGGATGTGGTTTATCTTGATTTCACTAAAGCATTTGACACTGTCTCCCATGCATCCTTGCAGCTAAACTGAGGAAGTGTGATCTGGATGATCAGGCAGAAAGGTGCATTATGAACTGGTTGAAGGACAGAAGTGAGACAGTTGGGGTCAATGGGATGGAGTCTAGTTGGAGGCCTGTGTCTAGTGGTGTGCCTCAGGGGTTGGTACTGGGACCAGTACTATTCAATATATTCACTGGCAACCTGGATGAGGGAACAGAGTGCACTGTGAGCAAGTTTGCTGACAACGCTAAACTGGGTGGGGTGGCTGACACACCAGAGGGTTTTGCTGCCATTCAGCATGACTTAGAGAGGCTGGAGAGCTGGGCAGGAACAAATTGAATGAAATTCAATAAGGCCAAGTGTTAAGTTTTGCACCTGGGAAAGACCAACCCCATGTGTCAGTATAAGTTGGGGATTGGCCTGTTGGAGAGCAATGAAGGGGAGAGAGACCTGGGGTTCCTGGTGGATGGAAGGATGACCA
>VWZX01011730.1:4563-16802 GCA_013399015.1 Galbula dea
CTGTGGGAGACAGTGTTGAAGGCTTTACTGACGTCTTGGTAGAAAACACCCACAGCCCTTTCCTTATTCAATAAACAGGTCACCTGGTTATAGAAGGAGATCATGTTGGTCAAGCAGGATCTGCCTTTCATGAACCCATGCTGTCTGGGTCTGATCCCCTGGCTGTCTTGCACATGTTGTGTGACTGCACTCAGGACGATCTACTCTGTAACATTCCCTGGTACCAAGGTCAGGCAGACAGGCCTGTAGTTCCCTGGATCCTCCTAACCCTTCTTGTAGATGGAAGTCACATTGGCTACCCTCCAGTTATCTGGGACCTCCCTGATTAACTAGGACTGCCAACAAATCATAGAAAGTGGATTGGCAAGCTCTTCTACCAGCTCTCTCAGCACCCTCGGGTGGATCCCATCTAGTCCCATAGACTTGTTAGTGTCTAGGTGGAGTAGCAGTGGGCCAGCTGTTTCCTCCTGGATTATGGGGGTTTTATTCTGCTCCTCATCCCTGTCTTCCAGCTCATGGGGTGAGCACCCAGAGGATAACTGATCTGACTATTAAAAACATATTAATTATGGGAAGGTCCTGGCATCATAGAATCACAGAATCATAGAATGTTAGAGGTTGGAAGGGACCTAGAAAGATCATCAAGTCCAACCCTCCTGCCAAAGCAGGACACCCTAGATAAGGTCACGCAGGAATGAGACCAGGTGGGCCTTGAATGTCTCCAGAGTAGGAGACTCCACAAGCCCCCTGAGCAGCCTGTTGCAGTGTTCTGTCACCCTTACTGTGAAAAAATTCTTCCTCACATTAACACTAAACCTCCTATGTTCTAACTTGCTCCCATTGCCCCTTGTCCTAACACTGGATAACATTAAGAAGAGCCTGGCTCCTTCTTCCTGACACGGGCTCTTAACATATTTATAGACAACAAAAAAATGTGTTAGACATTTAGAAAAGAGTAACTTGAAAGTAATTTAGGCTCCCCAAACTACAGAGTGACGCATTTATAGTTTTCCCAACAGCATCTTCAAATACACTATTTTGGTGTGAATAACTATCACTTCCAGGCCTAATGAAAGGATCTAAATCTCAATTTAATGGAAAAAAATTGTCATCATAAGAATTTGTTGAGAGTGTTGAGTTGAATAAAAATGAAAGGCAATTTTTACAAAGCATTTGCTTGTAAAATAAACACATTTTGTCAAATGTTGTTTTTTCCAACAAGGTTTTGTGGACCTTGAAGGACTGCTTTCTATCTGCCAGAATAATCCTGATGGCATATGTCTAATTTAAGGAGTTTGAAGACAGTTGTAGTTATCAGACTTTTAAGAAACAAATTTAACTTCAAAGTCTAAGGGAGAGTAAGAAAAACAGACTTTAATTACAGCATTTTGCCTCATGTTCTCTGTACTCTCTTTAGAGATGAACTGTGATCTTTTTGCTCTTCTCATGAAGGGAAATACAATTTCCTTTCTCATTTGCTACTTGACTTCCATTCAACAGAGGATGAATACTTAGCCAAAGTGCACAATACTCCCTAGTGGATTTACAAGGTGAATATTTTTCATACTTGCTTGGAACTGAAATCCTGTAGCCAGTTCAATGGTGACATCAGCAGAACTGCTTTTCTAGGAATCTAGATGTTCATCTGTTCATCTATTTCCCTTCCTGTGCATCAATCAATTCCAGTATTTCAGTTATGAATAAAGTTAGCAAACACATGCAATTTAAGAAAACAAAGCAAGAGAGATGCAACAACATGCACAAGCACATACCAAGCACAGTTACACGGAAGTTCTTCATTCACTGTTCTAGAGGAAAGACTGGTGTGGCTGAAGTAAGGACCCTAAGGAAGTACAAATTCATATCAGTTAAAAACATGCACTGAGCTTACCACATGCAGAACATGACAGTTTACCAAAACATGCAGTCAAATAGCCACAATAACTTTTTATCAGATTTCTTTTTGAGTTAGTAAATGATGCTGAATTTGTTACCTCTTTGAGATGTGTGTTGTGGTCCTTTGGATTGATATGAAAATGTATTCTTTCCACAATTTTGACGTTGGCATCAATGACATGCAAACATGGCCTTTTCACAGATACGTGTTTGACAGTGTGTCAGTACTTTTAGAATTATCTCACCCAACTCTTCAAATTTCTTAGGAAACTATGAAAACTGCTCATGACCTTGCAATCTATCAGAACACCTTTGAAGACAGACTGTCTTTTCCTCTGTCATGATAATATCTGAATCACACTTCTGAAAAAAATTGCCATTGTGTTATGAAAATACTTCCAAGTAAAATCGGCTGTTTGACTACGTGGTGTGTATCTTTAAAGGCTCAAATCAGTAGTTCATATTGGCATTCTAAGTAAACTTTAATAAATGCAGTCCCACTGCCATTTAGCCTATTGGGTCTCCTTTGAACTTTTCATTTAATTTCACATTCTGCCATATAGCATTCCTGTTCTAGCAATACCCATTAATATGAACTGCTCACTGTTTCGCAGTTCTCTCTTCCCACTGTTTCTTTTCCATGCACATTTTCCCTCCTCTATGCCTAAGATTTTCCTGTGTTTTTCCACCATTACCTTGTCATACTTTTTACAGTATATAATTCACTATTCCTCCTCCTCTTGGCCTCCTTTATGTTCTTTTTTTCATCTTGAAATTATTCTTTCACCTCATGTCTTTCCATCCACCCCTTCCCTCCCACCCTGTCCTTCAGAGAGGGTTAAATTATCTACCATTCCTTCACACTCAACTATTTATTATATCTCCAGGTGCTCACACTTGTTGTCTCCACTCCACAAACACACTGCACTCACAGTATTTCCTACCTTTGTCTCTTTCAATACCTCTTCCTTTCTCTGGGAAGATACACTTGTTCAAAGTGTTTTCTCCTTTCTCTCAAACAAGAGAGCCAGTCTCCTAACTGGAGACACCACTCTTTCTGTTGGAATTCCTGAGAGGGCACTCTGTTGACTGCAGAGAGGGGATGGTCTGGATTCAGTACATTTTGCTATAGATCAACCATATGCTCTGCCACAAGAATATTCTGTGCTGTGAGGAAAGGGTGGGCAAAGAAGGCTGGGTACTGACAGCTTCAACAGCTTGAGGATGGATGTAGCTTCTACAGAAGCAGGAATGTCCGTTTCTGCTATTTTTCCTTTTCATATTCTACCACTTATTTTTATCCTCTTGGCCTCATTAAACTTGGCTATAAGACAGGACATAGCTACCCTTTCAGTTACTTACTCCTCAGAAACCCCATGGATTCAAGTGTGACATTCTCATTGTATAACATCACCCAGAGCAACATCAAACGTAATTCCAGGTGAATTATGTCTCTGTGGAAAGTTTTCAACACAGAACATGAACCATGCGCACTAAGCTTATGGACTCTGTACACAAGCAGTACCTTCCACCCCTTGGAAAAGCCTTCCAGAATTAAAACAGTGGATGGGCTTTTTACAGATCAAATACTGTGAAGTATTTGTGTGTATCATTTTTCTATAGAAAGGCAGGAAGAAGAATTTGTCAAACATTCATTATTTAAAGGGACAAGAGGGGAAAAAAAAGGCCTTTTGTCTTTTCAGTGCACTCACTGGTTTGTTTCTTCCTTTTGTGAGAGCTGCTGGATTTCCCTTGCTGTCTGCTGTCTTCCTTCCCAATGAGGTAAAAGCCAGTGTTGATGAGGTTTTGATCAGGTTTGCTGTTTGACAATTGTTGTTGTTGTTTTGGTTGCCACTCAGTGTCTCCATTATGGACCGAAAGGTTCCAAAAGGCCTTTTCAGCTGATCCCCCATTGGCTCCCCAGAGCTGGCTGGAGCCCGTACAAGTCCTTTGCCTCGGTCTTTATCCTTTTCGTCATTTAGTTCTGACTCTGCTAGCTCCACTTGCACCACAGGCTCCTCAAAGGTTACTCGGAGTTTCAAATTTTGGGAGGTTCTGCGCTTTGAAGATGGAGACTTGAGAGCACTCTTAGGGCTGGTGGCAACCTTCTGAGCACTGGCACTGTCCATGCTGGACGGAGAACTGTCTCCACAAAACTGGCTTTGGGGTACAGAACTAGATTGATATGGGGCTTCGTTATCTGGATCGCTGCTCTCTGAAGTAGGGGATGGACTGTGGCCATCCACAGACTTAGAGACCCTGATACCAAAGGGGAAGCGGCGTCCTGCTGTGGAAGCGTGCTTCTTAATCATCAGATGAAAACTCTCTGTGCTCTCAATGCTCTCCACTATGGGCTGAGGCCTTGGTTTGTCAGTCCTTTTCACAGGGGTATTCTTGTGGTCCTCAGAGTTAGCTGAATCTGTGTCAGACTCACTGAGTGACCTCTGCATCAGTTGCCTCAGTCTAGCTAACTTCAGCTCCCTTTTCTCTGGCAAAATCTTCTTCACGTTCTTGGAAGGTGCATGAGCATCCTGAAATTCCAAAGTCAGCTTTTCCTGCATGCAGACATTTTCAGAGATTTCCTTCCCCAACAGCTGTCGCAAGATTTTATCAGAGTCCTCATCTTTTATCTTGGCTCGAGTGCGACCAGAAGTTCCCAAGCTGCCAAGAATCTGAATCCCATCTTGGGTATTCAATTTACATTTTGGTGGAGGTAATTCATCTGCTTCAGATGGTTTCCACTGGGGTTTGCCAGAAGCAGGAGATGATGGCAAGCTTAAGGAAAAAAAAAGAAGAAATACCACAGCCAAATTAATGCACACAGAAAATGTGAAACGTGCATTTCCAGTGTACGTGTCTGTTTCAGCTTATTGTTACTTATCTTCTTCATCAGTATTCACATGGAATTCATTACTACGATGCCACAGTGAAGGCAGAGAAGGATGTAATCCTGTTTCCATTCCTAATTTGGATTCGCATCTCTTCACTTTCTCTTTCAAACTCCTTAAAATCAAGACTTAGAATGGCTATTTTAACAACACATATGACTTTCCAGTGAAAACTTCAGAGAAACTACTGTTTCTTATTTGTGGGATTTTACATGTTTTAAAAGGCAAAAAACCTCCACAAGACCAAACACCTACTACTCAAATCACATCATAATACAAAAGTAGCCTATCCTTAACTCACTAAAAGTACAAGCTCTCTGCATAGCAATGATTTCATAAATCTAAACTTCATCTGGTATTAATAACAGCCCTATAAGGCCTCATAAAAAGTCAGGGCCATCTGCACTCAAAACATTTTCATATATGAAATACTGAAAATCATGAGAAAGTGGACATGAATTATTTCAATACCATTAGAATAATAAATTTAATTTAGAACTGTAAATGTTATATAGTAAGGAAACAGCAAACTCAAGCAAGTCTGATTTGCAAAGAATGTAAATTACAGAGACCATTTCTTTCCCTGTGACATATGCCAGAGCTCAAATACTTCACGTTCTTATTTTAAACCACTTTTCCTCTAAGCAAGGCTAAGGTAACATAATTACGGTTAGTGTGAGGCAGTGAATTCATAAATTCTATTTCTTTTTTTTGCAAGCAACTTCTACTCTGATAAGGCCATAGTTCTGAGTGTACAAAAATCACAAGCCTATACCAGCCACCTCATTTTCAATTCATTTTGTGCTTTTTCTTCAATGGCAACCTGAAGCAGACACTGAAGAATATCCACGCATCTACAGTAGACTTTCCTAGTAAAAGAGACATGTTTTCTCATCTCTCCTACTGGCTCCTTGGATAATGATAATATCCACAAGTGGGTTCTAACTGGAACGAAAGGTAATAGCCAGGTCTGAAATAAAACTTTCAATAATAGGAGTACAATTTTCCATAGCCCCTGCTCCAATACAGCTTCCAGCAACAGTGGTTATTTAAGCTTTATGACCAAGCCTGCTAAGTATGACAAAATAAGGTAAGGAAAGAAACAGACCTGATCTCACTGCATACCTAACCCAAGACACGTACAGATACTCTTTACAGGTAAACTTCCTGTCTTGCTTACTTAAGTAAACGACATCGAAACTTACAATTCTACAGGAATAATGAATAAGAGGAGACTAAGACCTCATCTATGCTTTTAAATATGTGAAGCGTGTGTGTCCAGAGGACGGGGTCAGGCTCTTCTCAGTGAAGCCCAGTGACAGGACAAGGGGCAATGGTTGTAAGCTGAAGCTTAGGAGGTACTGTGTGAATACAAGAAAAATGTTTTTCCCAGTTCAGGTGCCAGAGCAGTGGAACAGACTGCCCAGAGAGATTGTGGAGTCTCCTTCTGTGGAGGTATTCAAAACCCGTCTGGACGCGCTTCTGTGTGACCTGGTCTAGGGAATGCTGCTGTGGCAGGGGGGTTGGACTAGATGATCTTTCGAGGTCCCTTTCAACTCCTAACATTCTGTGATTCTGTGAATGATGAGAGATCTGGTCTAACCTGATCTTATCTGACACTGAAAATAAAACAGTCCTGGTGCTCACCAGTACTCATGTGTGAGACCACTTGGAAAGACCAGTCAGCAAAAATCATAGAACCCAAAAGAGCTGGAAGACAGCATTTTGTCCCATTTTCTCTGTTGAGCCAGCAGATAGGGAAGACAAACACCATGGGATTAAAAAAAAATAAAAAGGACAAAACTTTTCTACTTCACTGGGAGTTTGGAGCTTACAGCCGTTTCCTAGCTGAGGTTCCTTTACACAAATGCATCTGCAATCCCAATGTCTTGCTAAGTACGTCTGTAACTATGACATGTGAAATGCAAAGACATGGAGCACTTCTCCATTAAAGAACTTGAGATTCTGTGAGAATGGGAAAAAAAAACAGTCACTGATCCATTGAATTCATACTTGATGACCCAAAGCTCTAAACATCAATTTGTGCAGAAGCTTTTATGCTGGCTTCATGCTTTAGCAGCTCTGTAGCTCCTTAACAACTCTTGAACAAGGAGAAGTGCTGTGTTATGTCTTCCAGAGAGGAAACTGAATTACAAGGTAATGATAAAACAAGTCCTATTTGTATGTGATTTACTTAACTCCTTTCAAAGTCTTCTTCAGATTGCTATTAGAGAGAACTTGTGTGCTTGCTTGACGTTATGCATCACACTGCAAGTCTATGGCTGAAATCAGAGAGATATTTTAGCAGACTCCAAATCCAGTCCTCTACTTTTACTTTCCACCTCTTTAATGTTGCTCAGTTTGTGCCTGGGACTTCTGACAGGATATGTAAACAATACATATAAGTTGCAGAGTTTGGGATTTTCATACAAGCTACCGAAGGAAAAAAAAAAAAATGAGTGTGAGGATTCTTATTAATTTTTCAAATTAAACCCTGCTTTCAGCAGGTTTTGTTGGTAACTGGCTTTATGAATTACTGCTGGCAGTAATTTATGTAGACCACCAAAAGGTCAAACTTTACAACTTTCCTAGAGATTTCTAGGACCCTCCCTCTGCCATTCACCTAATAAAAAATATATTCTATTCCATTGTAAATTTGATTTTCACTCTGTTGGGAAACAGGGACTATTGACTTCTTACTCAAAAATTTCTAGTATTTATACAACATTACATATTGTCGAATTCTAGAAGCTCAGCTCCAAGAGGTACCATGAAACTGTGCAAATCCAGGCTGCAGCACAATTCCAACACCTTACCTTGGGGACGTGGGTAGTGACTTGTCCTCTGACCGCTGCACTTCTAAAAGCTGCTGGAGTTGGTTCTGTAATGTCACACGTTCCACTGTCTGCCTGCAAGAAAACGTAAGACTTTACCTTGAATTGTAAAACTGGCAACATTAGTAAGCTGCAGGATAACTGATACTACCAACTTAACTTGCACTCAAAAAAGAAGTTTTCTTCACCAATACATTACACAGTAGATAAAAAAAGAAACTATAAATAATAATAGTTTTGTAATCACTGCACAAAACCACCCGAAAGGCAATTACTTCTCAGAGACCATTTATTACACTTCATATAAGGACAAGTGTGGGATTGTAAGCAGCAGCTCATTGGAACTGAGTGACCCACCTCTATGCCGGGGAAGACCAGGGAGCAGATTGTCATGGAAGTGATTTTAAGGCACATGCGAGACAAAGAGGTGACTCTAAGAAGCCAACAGAGATTCACTAAGGGCAAATCATGCCTGACAAATCTGGTGGCCTTTATGATGAAGTAACTGCAACAGTTGATGAGGGAAGACCAACTGATGTTGTCTACCTGAATTTTTGTAAGGCCTTTGACACAGTTCCTCATGAGATCCTCATCTCAAAATTGGAGAGATAAGGGTTTGATGGGTGGACTACTTGGTGGATAAGAAATTGGCTGGATGGACGCAGCCAGAGAGTTGTGGTCAATGGCTCCTTGTCTAGGTGGAGACCAGTAACGGGTGGTGTCTCTCAGGGCTCTGTCTTAGGATTGGTGTTCTTCAGCGTCTTTATTAATGACCTAGAGAGAAGTATTGAGTGCACCCTCAGCAAGTTTGCAGATGACACGTAGCTGAGTGGTGTGGTTGATACACCAGAAGGGAGGGATGCCAACCGGAGGGACCTAAACAAACTTGAAAAGTGGGCCTGTGAGAACCAGATGAAGTGTAATAAGTCTAAGTGTAAGGTCCTGCACCTGGGTAGGGGCAATCCAGGACATAAGTACAGACTGGCAGAGGAACTCATTGAAAGCAGCTGTGCAGAGAAGGACTTGGAGGTCATGATAGATGAAAAGCTGGATATGAGCCAGCAATTTATACTTGCAACGCAGAAAGCCAACTGTATCCTGGGCTGCATCAGGAGAGGCATGGCAGCAGGTCTAGGGAGGCAATTCTGCCTCACTACTCTGCACTCGTGAGGCCCCACCTGGAGTACTGCATCCAGATCTGGGGTCCTCACCATAGAAAGGATGTGGACCTGTAAGAACGTGTCAGAGGAGGGCCACAAAGATGATCAGAGGACTAGAGCACCCCCCCCATGAGGACAGGCTGGGAGAGTTGGGATTGTTCAGCCTGGAGAAGAGAAGGCTTCCGGGGGATCTGACAGCATCCTTCAGTACCTAACGGGGGATTACAAGATAGAGGGGGAGAGACTTTTCACCTGGTCAGACTGCAACAGGACAAGGGGGAATGGATATAAACTGAAGGAGGGGAGATTTAGACTGGAAATTAGAAGGAGGTTCTTTACTCTGTGGATGGTAAGGCCATAGAACAGGTTGCTAGGAGAGGCTGTGGATGCCCCATCCCTGGCAGTGTTCAAGGTCAGGCTGGATATGGCCATGGGCAACCTGGTCCAGTGGGTGACATCCTTGCATATGGCAGGGGGGTTGGAATTACATGATCTTTAAGGACCCTTCCAACTTGGGCCATTCTATCATTCTATGATTCTATAACTCTCAGAAAATAATAGTCNATGTGGACCTGTAAGAACGTGTCAGAGGAGGGCCACAAAGATGATCAGAGGACTAGAGCACCCCCCCCATGAGGACAGGCTGGGAGAGTTGGGATTGTTCAGCCTGGAGAAGAGAAGGCTTCCGGGGGATCTGACAGCATCCTTCAGTACCTAACGGGGGATTACAAGATAGAGGGGGAGAGACTTTTCACCTGGTCAGACTGCAACAGGACAAGGGGGAATGGATATAAACTGAAGGAGGGGAGATTTAGACTGGAAATTAGAAGGAGGTTCTTTACTCTGTGGATGGTAAGGCCATAGAACAGGTTGCTAGGAGAGGCTGTGGATGCCCCATCCCTGGCAGTGTTCAAGGTCAGGCTGGATATGGCCATGGGCAACCTGGTCCAGTGGGTGACATCCTTGCATATGGCAGGGGGGTTGGAATTACATGATCTTTAAGGACCCTTCCAACTTGGGCCATTCTATCATTCTATGATTCTATAACTCTCAGAAAATAATAGTCCAGAAGCAAAGATTCTGCAGAGCAAACTTAGGGTCACTTGGTTCTTGTTTCTGTAAAGGAAGAGGAGAGGGACAGATTAAGAAGGCACTTCCTACATTTGGTAGATGGCTTTTGGTCAGCTAAATGATAGCTATCAACTGCTCTCTCCTTTTCTACCTGCAAATGAACCCAGAGCGTTGTCTTTGCCCACTGGGAAGGGCTGGTCTAATCTTCTTCAGCTGCAGGATGCAGCTAAGTATGACTTCTGTCACGATAAAACACACTTTAGCAAGGCGTTTGACACAGTTTCCCACAGCATTCTCCTTGAGAAACTGGCTACTCGTGGCGTGGATGAGCACACTCTTGGCTGAATCAAAAACTGGTTGGATGGCCGAGTCCAGAGGGTTGTGCTCAATGGAGTCAAGTCTGGTTGGCGGCCGGTCACGAGTGGTGTCCCTCAGGGGTCAGTGTTGGGGCCTCTCCTGTTCAACATCTTTACCGACGACTTGGATGAGGGGATAGAGTGCACCCTTAGTAAGTTTGCAGATGACACTAAGCTGGGTGGGAGTGTCGATCTGCTTGAGGGTAGGCAGGCTCTGCAGAGGGACCTAGATAGGCTGGATAGATGGGCAGAGAAGGACCTGGGTGTGCTGATTGTAGCCGGCTGAACATGAGTCAGCAGTGTGCCCAGGTGGCTAAGAAGGCCAATGGCATCCTGGCTTGCATCAGGAATAGTGTGACCAGTAGGAGCAGGGAGGTGATCTTGCCACTGTACACGGCACTGGTGAGGCCACACCTCGAGTACTGTGTGCAGTTTTGGGCACCGCAGTTTAGGAAGGACATTGAGCTACTAGAGAGGGTGCAGAGAAGGGCAACTAAGCTAGTCAGGGGTCTGGAAAACAGGCCTTATGAGGAGAGGCTTAGGGAGCTGGGGTTGTTTAGCCTGGAGAAGAGGAGGCTGAGGGGAGACCTTATCGCTCTCTTCAGCTACTTGAAAGGCCATTCTAGGGAGGCGGGTGTTGGCCTCTTCTCCCTTGTGACTAGTGACAGGACTAGAGGGAATGGGCTTAAGCTGAGCCAGGGTAGATTTAGATTAGATATTAGGAAGAATTTCTTTACTGAAAGAGTGGTGAGATAGTGGAATAGGCTGCCCAGGGAGGTGGTGGAGTCACCATCCCTGGAGGGTTTTAAGAAGAGGATAGATGTGTTTCTTCAGGGGATGATTTAGGGGTAAGAGTAGTGTAGGGCTATCGGTTGGACTAGATGATCTTGAGGGTCCTTTCCAACTGTAATGATTCTGCGATTCTGCGATCTGCTGCTGCCCAACTTTACCAAAGGTCCTACCTGTGCTTTGCACCAACCTTACATTCAGTAGTGCTGTACCTACTGTAGTTTATCACATTCAGTGTGGTGGTGTGATTTACACCACTTTGTAAATAACTTTAGAGACCAATGTTTAAAAGACTGCAATAGTAGATATAAATCATTAGCAGTATGAAAGTGACATCCATACCAGAAACTCCATTTAACACAGAACTGTAATTGCAATCTCTGTTGTCCTGCCACATACTTATTTCCATAGGAAGGACTCATTTGAACAAGATAAGCTGTAAACTTTCATGTAGTTCAATAAAAATGAAGGAATAATCAATTTTCCACAAAAGTTCTCTCTCTCCTTGTTCCCATCTAATTTAGCCCTTCCATTGTAAAATAAAAGCACCCCTTTATTTTGTCGCCCATCACAGACAACATTCAACCTTGTTTAATGGCCTCTAAATTCCAGTGCCTCTAAACACAGCACAGACAGATAACTTCTTGATGCAAGTGGTGGATGAGCCCACTAGGAGGGGAGCACTGCTGGACCTGATACTAACTAACAAGGAGGGTCTGGTTGAAAAGGTAGAGGTTGAGGGCTACCTTGGCTGCAGTGACCATGAGATGGTAGAATTCAGGATCTTGTGTGGTCGGAACAGAATACCTTCTAGGATCACAACTCTAGACTTCAGTAGGGCCAACTTGGATCTTTTCAAGAAATTGCTACGGGAAATCTCATGGGAGAGGGTACTAGAAGATAAAGGGGCCAAAGAGACTTGGTTAACATTTAAGGACTATTTCTTCTAAGCTCAGGATCAGAGCATCCCAACATGTAGAAAATCAAGGAGGGGAGCCAGGAGACCTGCTTGGTTAAGTAAGAAACTGCTGGGCAAGCTGAAGTGGAAGAAGAGATTCCACAGGGCATGGAAGGAGGGGCTGACTACATGGGAAGAGTACAAGACTGTTGGCAGAGGTTGTAGGGAGGCAACTAGGAGAGCTAAGGCCTTTCTGGAATTAAACCTTGCAAGGGAGGTCAAGGACAATAGGAAGGGCTTCTTCAAATACATTGCCCAAAAACCGAATACTAGAGGCAATGTAGGCC
>VWZX01011730.1:17027-56901 GCA_013399015.1 Galbula dea
TCATGTTTGACCAACCTGATAGCCTTTGATGAGGACATAACCAGGTGGATAGATGAGGGTAGGGCAGTGGATGTGGTTTACCTTGATTTCAGTAAAGCGTCTGACACTGCCTCCCACAGCATCCTTGCAACTAAACTGAGGAAGTGTGGTCTGGCTGATTGGGTAGTGAGGTGGATTGTGAACTGGTTGAAGGACAGAAGTCAGAGAGATGTGCTCAGTGGGATGGAGTCTAGCTGGAGGCCTGTGTCTACTGGAGTCCCTCAGGGGTTGGTACTGGGACCAGTACTTTTCAATCTATTCATTAACGACCTGGATGAGGGAACAGAGTGTGCTCTCAGCAAGTTTGCTGATGACACTAAACTGGGTGGAGTGGCTGTGCTGCCATTCAGCGAGATTTAGACAGGCTGGAGAGTTGGGCAGGGAGAAATTTAATGAGATTCAATAAGGCCGAGTGTCAACTCTTGCACCTGGGAAAGAACAACTCCATGTATCAATATAGGTTGGGGATTGACCTGTTGCAGAGAAGTGAAGAGGAAAGGGATCTGGGGTCCTTGTGGATGGAAGGATGACCATGAGGCAGCACTGTGCTCTTGTGGCCAGGAGGGCCAGTGGGATTCTGGGGTGGATTAGAAGGGGTGTGGTTAGTAGGTCAAGAGAGGTTCTTCTTCCTCTTTACCCTGGTGAGGCCGCATCTGGAATCTTGTGTCCAGTTCTGGGCCCCTCAGTTGAAGAAGGACAGGCAACTGCCTGAAAAAGTCCATCGCAGAGCAACAAAGAAGATGAAGGGGCTGGAACATCTTCCTGATGAGGAAACGCTGAGGGAGCTGGGTCTCTTTAGCTTGGAGAAGAGGAGGCTAAGGGGTGACCTCATTTGTGCTTTTAAATATGTGAAGGGTGTGTGTTGGGAGGATGGGGTCAGGCTCTTCTCAGTGAAGCCCAGTGACAGGACAAGAGGCAATGGTTGTAAGCTGAAGCTTAGGAGGTACTGTGTGAATACAAGAAAAATGTTTTTCCCAGTTCAGGCGCCAGAGCAGTGGAACAGACTGCCTAGAGAGACTGTGGAGTCTCCTTCTGTGGAGGTATTCAAAACCCGTCTGGACGCGCTTCTGTGTGACCTGGTCTAGGGAATGCTGCTGTGGCAGGGGGGTTGGACTAGATATCTTTTGAGGTCCCTTCCAACTCCTAATATTCTGTGATTCTAAACTACTAGAAAAGAAGAGACTTACAGCTTTTTGCTACTGTACGTATGCCATCTTTCACTTGGAATACCATTGGTACATTTGGTTTTATTCCCTAGTCCCGATCAAATGACCACGTGAAAATGACTTTTTATCTGCTTCTCCTAGGCTCTGCTTGTGTTGCTGTAGAAGTAATACGTTTTTAGTACTTTTATTCTTGTTGCATCTGCAGAACTAATACAGTTCTCCACCAGTGAGCTGGACTCTTTCCTAGTTCACATGCCATCAGCAGAAGAGTTAGCTGAGTTCCAAATGCAGTCTTTATAACTGGCAGTGTCAAAGCCAGAAATAATCCAGATGACTTTTTAGACTAGGGGTTGCACTTGCAGGCCTGGCAAAAAACAAATGTTTTACTTTTAAGTCAGAGTGTGTCTGAAAAGTGCTACAGAAATAAAGGTGGGATCTTGACATACTGCCTTGCTATCGCATTTTACAATACAAGCATGCTGTATGTGGATTCTTCCTTTATTTTTCCATCTTCCTTCCTCTTGCCTATAAACTTTTTTAGATTGCTTTAAAATTACTCCTACCACCTAAGTGTTGGCTTATATTTCAACTTCCCACATACACTCTTTTAGAAAAGCCAGAGAAATTTTCGTTTGAGATTAGATTATGATTCAATGTATCTGTTTTATTTGTCTTTTAGGCTTCCTTTAACTTCTCTTTCTAAATATCTAAATAATGTATCTAACAGCTTCTTACACTTTTAGCTTTGATGGAAATCTCTGACACCCCTTCTCTTGAGTTAGTGTTCTCATTCCACTTAAAATTGCGCTAAAAGAATTAAAGTTTCCTCCATTTTCACAGTTTAGCTACTTAGTAAATAGGTCACAGAAATCCACACATCTTGCCAGCACTATCCCTAAAGATACATAACATATACAAACATATCTAAGATAACATCGAATATAAAGGATCATAACTTCTTGGAATAGCAATATTGCTAAGTATTAAAACCAGATTGTTTCAGGAGATGCTATCACTGTAGCTACAGGTGTAAGAGGGCCTACTTACTTTATAACATTTAATGCTCAAATTGTGAAGGGTTTAGGTTAGACAACATTCTCAGTAAGAAGTATGAAAGGACCTGCCTGTCTCTCCTTAGGCAATTGTGGACCCAAGCTACCTCCTAATGGAATAGGGGAGCTCAGTAACTAAACAGGGAACGGGCTGAGGCACTGGTCTCTTCTAAAGTATCTTTTATAGTATGTTGCCTTACTTCCCTGTTTTGTTTCAAGAAAAAGGAAATGATCACTCTACAAAGTAGACAATAAAACAGCTTAACTAAGTGAAAAAGAGATTAACACTGTACAGTTTAGACTGGGTATCTTACTATGTGTCTGCAAAACATTTATTACCACAAACAAGATCAGCAACTTGCATATACCTCACCATACCACTACAGCAATTTTTCAGCTATTTTTATAGCTATTACTATGAAGTTTCAAAAAATCACGGATTTTGTTTACAGAACAGAGAAAAGTGGTGGGAACAGAGGTTATTAAACGACTTTCTCATCCTTCTCTTTTGAGTCACGGTTTATTTTGACCTTTGCCTTCCCAGAGATTTTGACTCGATAGTGTATCAAAAGGATGAACAAGTGTCTCTCATTCATTAATTGCTTTGCACATCTAGGTCCATCAACACAGAACAGTGCAACCCTTTGGAAATGCAGGTAGAATGGTCTGTTGTAAAGCAGCACTGTAAAAGAAGTGTAGGAAAGTATTAACTTTATGTCACTAGTTCTGACATGGTGAGTTGTGGCCAGGAGAGCCCAAACAATATAGGTCATTACTGCTAATGTCATCAGTGCTAGAATCCATGTATTTACTCTAGCCTGGTGAAGCCGCATCTGGAATCTTGTGTCCAGTTCTGGGCCCCTCAGTTGAAGAAGGATAGGCAACTGCCTGAAAAAGTCCATCGCGGAGCCACAGAGATGATGAAGGGGCTCGAACTTCTTCCTTATGAGGAAAGGCCGAGGGAGCTCAGTCACTTTAGTTCGGAGAAGAGGAGACTAAGGGGTGACCTCATTTGTGCTTATAAGTATGTGAACAGCGAGTGTCAGGGGGATGGGATCAGGCTCTNTGTGGGGGTAGGAATTTTCTACACAGGCAGCTAAGACTTTTTCAGGCAGATGAAATAAGTGAGGGAATAACTAAGATTGTAAGACCTACGGAGACCTCAGGAAGTAAAATCAAAGCCAATATTTTGAATAGACTCTTGTGAAAAACTTCTATGACCGCACTAAGTATTTTGTTTAGCTCAGAAAGTCCTACTGGATTTACCAAACTTGTATAATTAGCAAGAGATGCAAACCAAAGCTTTTATATTGAAGCCAATAATAGTTTCTGTGGGCCACCTTCATTTTTCCCTACTGGAAGAATAGCTTTTTTCCCTCCCTCTTTTGGGAAAAATCAAAGATTTATCACAGAACTGTAGAATACCAGTTTGCAAGGGACCTCAAGTATCTCAGTTAATTGTCTTGTGAAGATTTGATGGAACATTTGTAGTCACCACTTATTTCCTTCTTTCAAACATAAAGGCTTTTCTCTTAGAATGGAGACTTAAACCCAACTCAAAACGTTCTCTTCTACTCCTTTGTACTTGCCATCTGAGTTGCTTCAGATCAAAGAGTTGAAAGATGTGAAGGTTCTGATAAAATGTGGTGTTATTGTTTTAGTTTTGTGCCTTCTTTTTAGGAATGACTCCAAAGACTATGACACATTGGCATAACTTCTCTCTAGAACTGCTCTGTGTTGCCTTGATGACTAGAAGATCTCATAAAAAGAGAATGAAAGATAGCACTTCTTTCTCTGGTTTATGACATTTGAATGTCTTGTGAGGTGCTGCTCTAAGACAGTTTCTGTGCTGCTCTTTTTCTTCCACAGTATCACCCACTTCAGTCTTCTTGTTGCTGTGAACATACAGAGCTATCAGAGGGAGGCTTTTATCCCTACATAATAAGGAACACAGAATAAAAGAAGATTGCACAATCAAGTCATGCTCACAGCAGCTGAAGGAAGGCTGGGAAGCACATAATGGCTTTCTGTTTTGATGTTGACCATTCAGGTATCCCACCATGACACAATCGTAACTCCTCTGTCTATATGTGATGGTTTGGAGCTGGCTCCCTGCCAACTGCCCAAACTCACAGTGAAAGCCTTCGTCGCTCCCTCCCTTCCTTCTCAGAGTAACAGAGGAAAAAAAAAAACCTATAGGAAAACCAAAGAGTCTGAAATAACTCAAATTATATTAAAGACTAATACATTTATCTATATATGAGTTATATAACATGAAATACCATATTATGAAGTAGAGGGAACCCCTCAAACACCCCCCGAAAAGGGAGGGGGAAAGGGAGAGAGAAAGGGAAGAAGGGACAAAAAACAAAGAGGAGAAACCAAAACAGATGTGTAAGCTTAGAGAAATAAATCTCACGACTCTCTCTCGAAGTTCAAGAACCACTGCTCCCAAGGCCTACAAGGCCTCAAGCCCCCACACAGGCAGGACCGATAGCAGAGAATCTGCATCCTTGTGTCCACCAGAAGGAAGAGAGCGAGCAGGCTTCTGCCCTTCTTACTTATACTCCCAGTTACTTAAAAATCGCATGGAATACTGGGAACTTCTGACCACTTCCCTGGTTACAAGCTGGTTGCCAGGGAAAAGGCCAGGGCCAAACCATCACACTGTAGAACAACGTCCTTTAACACCAGCAGAAGTAGGTGAATAAAATACAGGAAAGCCAGCTCAGCTGCACAAGTTGGAGCTATTACTATGTAACAGCAGCTTGAAGTGACTTAGACGGTAAACTGGACTTCTGTCTGTTGCTATCTGACACTTTCAAGAAGTTTTCAGACTGTTTTTTGAAACTTTCAGAAGTGCTGTAGCCAATGAAATCTCCAGCTATGCTAGACAAAAGGCCTATTGAGAAGCTCCCCCAGGTATATACTTTATACTATCCTTGGATATTTATGTATGCAGGATGAGCCTGCAAAAGAGGCCAAGAGTCTTCTTCCATCATCCTTTCTGGGTCCTGAGCATGGGCCTCTGAACATGGTCCATTGCATCTACCAGAGCCACTCACAGCCTGAGGCTTGCAGCCCAAACAGATATGCACAAGCTGTTCTTTCAAGCAGAAAATGCAGTATTTCACTGCCTCAGTAAATAGCATCAGGACTGCACAGGACTCATCCCTTTGTAGAAGAGGAAGAAGGGGCTGCTGCTCCACTTCCCAGAGGTAAATCGGAAGCTGGAAAAAACAGGCTGCTGAAGGGAAGCAGATTTAACATCAGCTGAGAAAAGCAAAGGAACCCATCAAGGGACAGATAAGAATTGTTTAAATGACTTCCTATGCATTCAGTCTGTGAGATGACAGGGGGCAGACTTGCAAAAGTGTTAATGCTTTTGTCAGAGAAGACAGAGCTAGACTATTTCTATGTGGGTAAACAGCCTGCTGACTGACATAATGACTCTTCCATATGAGAGGTAACACTCATACCAAGTACTGGGTGAGTACTGAAGACAACCGAAACATGGAGAATCTGTAGTTGCCATTTTTACTTCCTGGTGTGTGTGGGTTTTTTTCTGCTGAGTTATGGAGAAAACAAGTTTAATTATGTACTGAGATGAGTCAGATTCTAAAGCACGCAACTCAGAAAATATCCTGTGTTCTGTTTTTTTCCTTTATATCAGCTGATTTGTATATTTTAGTATTTATCAGCAAACGAACCAACTACAAAACAACTGGTATTTTGAAATGTCCAGTGAATAGAGTCAAACTGTAAAATTATGAAAACTGTAAAAATTTTAATAATCCTTTGTTATTCAGTAAGGCAACCGGGAACCAGTCAGGGTTCACGTATAGTGATTTTTCTCTGCTGCTCCTTTCTTCTCACTTTTTCCTGTGCTCTACTATGGGGCCTTTACAGGCTGCAGTCCATTCAGAGAAGCACCAGCCCTGACACAGGAATATCCATCTGTTGCAGCACTTCCAAGGGGTGTACCTGCTGTAGCATGGCTCCTTCATGGGGAACATTTTCAGGGAGTACCTGCTCCACCACAACGCTCCTCCTCCAACCTTGCTGTTCCCACTGTCACTTTTCTGCTCTCTCCTCCTCTCTGGCATTTTGTGCCTTTTATCAAATAGGTTTACGCAGAGGTGCCACCAACTTGGTTGATGGCCTTAGCTGTGTCCTCCAGTGGGTCAGTTGTGGAGCTAGCTGGACAAGCAAAAGGTAGCCCCTTATCTATTCTCACAAAGGCCACCCCTGCAGCTTTCTTGATAAGAAAGCCTTGTAATTTACACTCAGTACAATTACCTGCATGCTGCTTCTATAAAATGATACGGTCTTCTCTAAACATGGGATAGTCCGAAGCCATTTTCGTGGTTTATGGTAGTTCAGAAGCTCTTGATCATCTATCTAAGCTGAACACGTCAGGGCCTACTGTATGCTAAGCCACAGTAACCACACCTACAATAAAAGTGAGCAATTGCATAAATTCGTTTTCCAAAATAACAGGCTCTTTACAGAATGTTTATTAAAAACCATATTAAAATCTTTAAAGCAGCTCCTATGAAGAAAAAAACAGAACATAAGATACTTCCTGAGTAGCCACTGTGGGCTTTGGTGAACCACTGAGGGCCTTCTAAGTCCAAAAAAACTCATCCAAATACTATTTCCAGTATTCCTCCCAAGAGCAACACCCTGCACTGTAACTGGAAAGAGCCACTAACTGTATATAAAAGCATGCTATGCAAGCACAAATTATGTTCAGCAATGATGCGACCTCATTGTATGCAAAGAGAAAAGGGACCAGATCGCTTTACACATACCCTTTTCCACTCCCACTCCTTTCATCTCTGTTCACAGCAAACTGCCACAAAAAAAAAAAAAAAAGAAAAAAAAAGAAAAAAAAACACAACAGGCTGAAAAACTGATCTGCTAAAGGTGAAGGGGCAAATGCTTGAGAGCAGGAAAAGATGGAGAAATGAGGTAGAAATATTACTTGAAAATTTCATATATATGAAGCAGAAAACAGACACTGCTGATAAATTGAAGACAAAGTAGGGTATTGTTTTAAGAATGATTCCACTGCTAACAATGGAACACTTACTCCTTCAGCTGCTTAGTTAGCTTGACAACCTGCGAGGCCAATGACATACAGGTCTCCACAACCACTAAGTAGCGGGAACACATGGTGTGTCCCTGTCGCTCAGCACTTTGTGAGGGTTTCTCTCCCACATGGTTTTGCATGGTGACGTTTGCTCCATATTCAACCAATGTCTGTAAAAACACAAAAGGACAAAAGGAAACATAAAACACCTGGAAGGGTAAGTTGCTGCTGTGACTTCTGGTCAACTACAAGAAGGGCTGGATGCAAAGCACTCCTGAATGAAATGTTAGTCTAAGCCAATCATTTTTAAAAATCAGTCACTGACAAGCCTATATGCAGCTTGAACTCAAACCACTTAACACTAAAATCTATCACTCAGGTGTAAGGTTAACACAGAAAAGTAGGCTATAGTTCAGAAGAACTATATAAATATATTCTTCCTTCATCTTTTGTTACAGTTCTACTCAATTATTTAGTTTGTTTTCGTTTGTTTGTACAACGTAGCATGACTTACAGCATTCAAACAGTGAGTGGGACTACCAAATGAAATTACTGAGCATTTTGCTAACTTTGCACATGGCAGAGCTAGAAAAGAAGGCAGAGGCAAGAGCAATTCAAAGGGCATCTGTAATACACAACATCAGGGTCCAGAGCAGCACGAATACATTGCTAGCCAGTTTATATATGGTAGTGATGAGCTAAAACAGCTTATCAGGTTTGGTCTCTGCTGCTCTTGGGATGTCTGCACTGCAAGGTATTGCAATATATCCTTAGAATCTCATTTTAGGAATGTCCTTCCTACAGTATTTGCTGACTTCTTCTGTGGTTTAGCTTGCAATTTCCTACCACAGCAGAATCCCTGAGTTTAAAACATTCAACACAGCAGTCTCAATGTCCTGATTCCTTAGCCAAGTGATGTTTGGACATGAAAGGTATGGTAGATACTTTCCAACAACTTCTTTAGGTCAGACAGGCATAAATTTCTTTTTGCAGAAAGAAATCTGTACAATGACTTTTTTTCCATCTGGTTGGGGTTTTTTTTGGATCCGTTTGGTTTTGGTGTTTTTTTAATGCTGGAAGAAGTCTCATTGTTTTGCGCTTGCCTGGTTACCTCCATTTTATTTTAAAAAGAAACGTAAGCTTTTAGTCTTTAAGAAAATAATGGCTTATACTCTCATGTACACCCCTTGTGTTAATCACAGCGCAAGTGGAGAACCCTAGCTTGTTGCTGGAGAACTGTCCAGCTTGTGAGCATGACATTTGAGTTTCTTCTGGGATTTGAATCAAGAGTGTTGTAAAAGCAAAAGTTCTTGCAGGCTGACCTCAAGACATCCAATAACTGAACCAAGAACTGAGACCAAATCTTCACTTCTCAGTTTTTGATAAGACCTAAATATTCTCAGAAATATTCAGATACACATTGCTCAAGGCACTTTGGAAAAAATTCTGAACAAAATCATAATGCATCCAAAAACTTCAGCATCATTAACATTACACATACACAGGCAGAAGAGGAATTGCATGGCTGAGTTCTTGGTTGACTTAAGCAAGAAGAGCTGGTAAGCCAGAGAGTATTGGAGTGGCCTTGTTGACTCAGAACAGCAGGCACACAGACCTCTGCATCTGCTGACAGAAAAGAGGAATCATGGTCTGTCTGGTCTGCTAAATCTATACAGAATGGAAAATAATGACAGTCTTGCATGGCAACTCATCTCAATAAATGTGGGTTAATTTGCCAATACAGAAAATAGTGAAGGGAGAGTTATGAACCTACAGAAAGCAAACCTATAGTATGGAATGCGATAAGGGTGTAACCTGCTCACAAACACAGTGAATGAGAGCACAAAGGAATCACTGACACTCTGTGACCCTCCATCTTTTGTACTGCCTCCTTTAACATCTCTTTCTTTTTACCAGATCATTCACTGTACATTATTTTAAATTAGATTATAACTGACTGGGCAGAGGAATTATTTTGTTTCACAGCACAACAAAATATCAGCTACACTTAAGACTGTGAGCTACTAATGAAGTAACATTACTAATATTGTACATTTTTATTGTGATTACATATTTTCCTGACTTAATTTATTATTGTTTCACTTCAACACAAAACACTTGTTGATTTGTATATTTATCCACAATCAATCTTGAGAATTCTAAGACATTTATTAAGTTCATTCTTCACAGGAAAAGCAGGTCTACTCTCTTTCTGGTTTATTTTTATGCAATGAAACAGCCTGCAGATGTCACCACTCTGTTCAAAATCTTTTACTGTAATTTCACCTTCAAATGCATTGTACATCTTGATGAAGCACTGTTGAGTCAGCAACCCTAAGCACACGTCCTACCACAATGTTGCTTCCCACTAGTAAATGATACATCATCCCACATATTTACTTTTTCCAACTTATTTTAACAATTGTCTTCAACAGAATAATAAAACAGTAGATCTTGCTTATTTTATTCTCATATGAGTTTGTACAAGGTCTATTCCTGACATCTTTAGAAGATAGATATGTTCCATCAATGAGAAAACACAGAGATGGTCATGTCATAGAATCATATAATCATTATGTTTGGAAAAGACCTCTGTGATCGTATCTTTTTTGGTATGTCTGCACTGAACTCTGGTACCGTACAGAGGTATCCAAAATGATTTATCTAGATATGCTACCCAGAAATACTGTAGTTGTGCAAGCCCTCTCAGCAGGACAAATTACCCTTTTCAGCAGCTCCATACAACAGAACTATATTGTTTTCAGTGGCCAAGCTAATTCAGTAAGAATTAGAAATCACCATCATGTTGCATTGTTTAGTGCAGATATATTCAAAGATTACAAGTCTGGAAAGGGTGATTTCCTTAACGTGGAACTCCTTCAACACAGAAGGAACTTATCTATTAGTCTACCCCTAAGCCAAAAAGCTACAACTATTCATTTGGATAAAGAAACAGAAAGAAAACATCAGAACAGTAAGAAGAGTATGTATATCTATACTGGCTGACCATAAAATTAAAACATAAACATTAGCTGCTTATGAACAAAAACCATAATCGTGCTTCTTTTTGCAATACAACAGTTACTTTTGCCTAAGAATAGCATAATTGAGAATAGAAACCAAAACCCAGAGCTTTTTGGTATTTCAGTCTGAGTCCTACTGGTTTAAAGTTCTTCCTCCGAGTATATTTTAATGTATCAATAACAATTCCCATTTATAAGACCTTCTGCAATAACTTTAGTGGTTGTTGTCATTCAAGATTGATGTAAAGAGGTTTCTGATATAGCTATCACTCTACCTGTATGCATCCTAGATATCCATGTTGGGCAGCTATGTGAACAGCAGTATTTCCATCCTGGTCAACTTCATCCAGTGAAATCCCTTGCTCTTGCATAAACTGAAGAAGCCACAGAAGGATCTTTTCCTACAGGGAGGGGTAAAAAGATGTCACAAAAGAAATAATGAAAAGCTAGAGGAATATCAGTTCTGTCATCTGTTACTAATAGAGTCCTATAATTCCTTATTTCTAGTCTCTCTTAACTTTGTAGGACTTAGCATATCATGGGGGGGTTTTGTTTTTGTTTGGGTTTTTTGTTTATTTGTTTGGGGTTTTTTAAGGAAATAAGCTGAAATACTTTGTTTTATAAAAAGACATAACAGGAAAAGTTATGTGTAATATAACATATTCTGAGAAATGCCACTAATCTGCAGCAGCTTCAGTAGCTACCTTCAATGGCTTCAGCTATACATAAAAACATAATCACCCACAGTTAGATACGTGGGTCTGCAAGAGTAAAATGTACCTAAAGAGTACTGAAAGCATGCCTCTGAGCAGTAGAGAGGTAGCAAAGCAAAAGAACAAAAATAAAGAAAGGAAATTCTAGCTAAGAACTTTGGATATAAATCTCTTTTTTTATAAAAGTACCACAGAAATTTTAATGTAAAGGAGAAAGAGATGGATCCTCAGGCTCTTTTGAGGTCTCCTCCAAATGATTCTGCCCATACAAGCACCTGGATCTCTGCTTACTACTTCAGAGGGCTAGTCTGTCTGGAAATTACCTTCTTCATATTTCCACTTTAACAGAAATTTTGGTTTTATTCCAGGGTAAAGGAATAGGTATTTTTACTTCTCCTTGGCTGAATGTCCAATACAGCTGACAGCCAGCATGGAGAGATGACTTCAGATCACATATCCCTTTTAAAATACTTTTGAGCAATTTCTCGAGGTGCCTGTGGTGTTGGCCAGCCAGGAAGGAGGATTACACTACTTCCATGAATTGCCCTTATGTTTTAATAATTAAAAGAAAAATATTTTAGCAAAACTCCACAGCAGTATTGGAAGACAACTATAGCTTTCAAATAATTTATTTCTTTGAAATACAATAGTGACCAGAATGTTAAACATGTTCTGTAATTTATGATCACAATTAGCGTGGAGCAAATGATGCTTTCTGGTCATTTATCTTACCAACACAAAAACCAAATGCCTGGATGGCTAAGTGCAATCTTCTGTACTTAGGAGTGTCTGCGCAGCAGATCACAGGCACAAAGCCAAAGGCCTACTCAAACAGTCAGTGTTTCTCTCAAATGACCATGTTTTTTAACAAACATATCTTTGATGAAAAAAAACCCAGCTATTTTCCTCACTTACATCTAGGGAAAACAAAAACATCATACATCAAAATATATCATATGTCACTTTAGTAGCACTCCCATTATATATTTGGAAGAAAAGAGTTCTTAGGAATAGGTTTAGAGTCATCAACTCAATTTTTTCAGATAAAGTGAAGGATTTCCTGAGGTTAAGATAATGGAAAATAATCACCTATTTGTTATTTAAGAGGAACTGATATATACTGACAAATTATTTTATGATGTCTGATAATTTTAAGATCTACAGTGGTCTTAGGTTGTACCAGTGGTTAACTTCCCTCTAGCATATTGTAGATCTACAATAATTGCAACCTCTCTAAAAAAAAGATTCTGGGAAAATGTCACAATGTGGTATGCCACTATAGGCCGCAAACGCCAGGCTCCTACAGGAGAGAAACTAGACAAAGCAGAGGTCAATTCCTCACAAGAAAGAAGCTTTGCAGTTGCACACAGAGGCCTTGATACCCTACACAGTCTTAGCATGCTATCCTCCCCACAGCTCATAGCGTCAGTCTTATCACATTTACATGTCTTTGAAGCGTACTGGTTTTAACCCATTTATGGTAGTTGTTTTTATCTATTAAGTGTTACTTGTTAATTGGTCACTATACTTTGTGTATGGAAGTATCACTTGCTAATTTGTCAGTTTACTTTGTGTATGAAGGTGTTACTTACTAATTGGTCAGTGCCCTTTCTGTATGAAGGTAACTGGTCATTATACTTTCTGTAAAAGTATAAATTCTAACTTATGGAATAATAAAATTATTCCGATTGCCAGCAGCAACCGGGGTCCATGCCCTCATCTGCCACATCACAATATGTAATTTCTGGTTTGGGACAGGCTGCAGACTTTGGCTCCATCAGCTGGCTTTAGAAGCAGAAAGTGTAACTAACAAAGACCATTTAAATTTTTACATGGACTACACAGGGTAGGATTACATGATGAAGACTAAATCTAATCCTAGTCCTATCATTTGATATTAAATAAATAACTTGTCTTTTCCAGGACCTCTTCACAGGACAGGAGTAGGAGTGAGTGCAAAAGACATTAGACAGGAAGGTAAATATCCTGAGATGCAAAAACGGTGTGTTGTTAGGCATTTATGTATCTGAATGTCACACACTCCTCCTCAGTGTGCTCTCCAGCACTACGCCTCTGCTGAATGGTGCACAGAACACCTTGATCCTAAGTCATGCTTTAGCTCTCTCCCCCCAAAGTCCCCCTAGACTCCCTAGAGCTCAGATGCCACAAACCTTCGGCATTCCCCACCCTTTGCCTCTTCCCTGTGTAGTCCATGCTACCACAGCATTCATGTTGGAAAGAAATTACAGCCATGTGAAGCTCTTATTCAGGACTTACTATGTGTACTGCATTCAGGACTGCACCACCATCTCCTTCCTGTGACATGGTGACTGCACCAGACACAGCTGGTATACAATTTACCATGTACCCTTGATCTCAGCCTGGCATGGAGAAGGCTGCTGACAACCATGGTTACTTCTTGCATAATCCTATGCTTAAAGAAGCTCCTGCCAGGAGGTGTGCTGACCAGGCTACAGGTTAACTTTAAGCTCTTCTCCTCATATATCAGATGAACTTATGCGGACACTCCCTCATTGGAAAAATGTGGTATTGTTGAGATGTCTTTGGAGTCAAGCCATGACCATGGTTTGATGACCTTTAACAGGAGCTTTTCTATGAACTCCATTTGCTGCACATTCTAAACAATACTTATTGGAAAAAATATGGTGCAAATGTCTAATGCCTGAGGAAACAATGGATGGACTGCTTTTTTTAGAAAATGATTCATAACAGGTCTTCCTTGCAAAAATATTACTCTTGCAATTCTGCCAAGACCAGTGTTTACATGGATTATCTCTCATGTAAGTAATGGTGAAATAAATTAAAGTTTTGAGAATAGTGTCAACTACACATTTGAATTTCTCTAAGTTTTTTCTTCTAAACACAGCTGGGTAAGATAGTCTGGCATCCCTTCAGCTTCAGCACTCCCTCAAGTTTGCAAGATGTTTAGGGATTATAAAAAAAAAGATAATTGACATTACATGTGAACTTTCTTCAGCATTCAGCTAACTAAGAACACTTGGCAGCAATTTATATATCACCTTTTTAAATTTCACGGGTGGTTGATTATAGCTGGTGTTTCTTAACTGGCAGTGCTTCTGTCCTGGTCCGTAAAGAATCTACATAAAGGGTGCCAGATCTGTTCCTGGCAGTAGGCAGCATAGCTCTATGAAAAAATCAAAGCTTTGCTGGATTTAGCTTATATAAATATCCTTAGAGATGATGACAAAATTAGGGTAATCAATTGAAGATTGGAACATAAGTTCACATGAAACCTTCTCTTCCAAACTTTTTCTTCCCAGTAGCAAATACGTCTTTCTCAAATCCATTTCTGATCTGGCTCCCAGCCTCCCTATATTCAGTCCTAGGCCAATTTTGCTATGGAAAGCAGGACACAATAAAGCAGTATATTCAGCAGGGTCCTAACTGGCCCCAGTAACATCTGCATAGTAGTTGAGCAAAGAAAAGGCAAAGAAGGTCTTTGCACAAGATGAAAACAAGGTTGCCTGTGTGCCTGTGGAAACAGCAGGAGAAAGGGTAGACATCCAGCTCCACAGCCTCCCAAACTGGCCCCTGCTTTTTCCTACCTCCTCCAGTAAATTCTTGCTGGGACAGAAGCAGTTAACAAGCAGAAACAGGCCTCAATAATTGCATGGCATTGAATGAAACAACCACTTTTGTATGGGAAATAAAACGAGAATTTTCTCAGTGACTACATTTTGCTTGTTCTCTTAAAAAGAGAAAAAAAGTATTAGCACAGAAATTGTGGGTTTTCAGCATTTATCCTTAATATTTATTGAAAAAACTGAAGGACAAAGTGGCCCATCTGCCAAAGACATGAGAGAGGAATAACTGAGCACTACTCTTCATGTAGTGCATCCTGGAGAAGGTCCTTGGAAGAGGGGTTACTCCAAGGTCTACTTAGGAAAAACAGACTTTGTGGAAAGAGAATGTGGTAAGACTAAGTAGTGTGTGTTTCTCCAGACTTTGTAGCAAAGCACAGAAATGCTGTACTTCCATGGTTTCCCATCATTATATGTAAGTTAGGTGTGGAACAGCATCGCTTTACAATGTATTTTTATATGCAATTCTCAATAAAACTGGCTGGAGCTAGACAGATGATGTCCAAGTTTCACCACACTTCACTGCCAATATACTGAATTCCTAAATTGTTACTGTTTGCCAAAACGTTTTGGGATCAGTCTCTCCTGGAAAAAGAATGTGAACTATCCCAGAATTTTTGATGATCTTCTGATGGGTCCTAGGAGTTCTCTAGTGATCATGCCAGCTAATCTCCCTAGATGTTCTTGGGATTGACAGGCTGGTCTAATGTGCCAACTAATCTTCTCCTAGCTGTTACTTAAAGCTTAAAACAAAAAACAACAACAACAACAAAAAAAGACAAGAGGGAAAACACAGAAAAAAGAAATAGATTAAGTGGGAAAAGATTTTTCTATATTTGAACTAATTAATAACAGCTGTAAATAAAACAAAATGATAAATATGCTTTAAATTGAGACTCTTAGATGAGCACCTAAATAATCTATTTGAAAAAGCAAATGAAAGTCATACCTGGCCATAGCAACCCGCATAGTGAATAAGGCTTGGGTGGTCTTTTGAGCAACTCAATTCTGCAATAGCTTCTGTTTCACTCACCATCCATCGAACACACTCCAGCTGACCATTCTAAACCAATTAAAAAAAAAAAAAAGACAGTTGTTTTAGTTCTAAACATATCTAATAAACAGCAAAAAGCTTATCAGAATTATTAAAATGTTACGAATTCCAGGTTGCTAGAAAATGTGCTCTTTTCTCTACTCTCTTCTAACCCACTTCTTTATCTGGCTGCCCTGGATCAATTATAGTTTGGCTATTGATTACAGAGAAAGTGGCAATGTGAAAGTGGCAGTTAAATGGGACTACTTCGCAATCAGGTCCCCAGTCTCAGATGGTTAAGGGAAAAACCATAGATCCATTTCCATCACTTGTACACTAGTCTCAATGATTACATGAGATCATAGAATCACAGACTCATTACGGTTGGAAAGGACCCTCAAGATCTTCTAGTCCAACCGATAGCCCTACACTACTCTTACCCCTAAATCATCCCCTGAAGAAACACATCTATCCTCTTCTTAAAAACCTCCAGGGATGGTGACTCCACCACCTGGATGGTGACTCCACCCCCTCCCTGGGCAGCCTCTTCCAATATCTCACCACTCTTTCAGTAAAGAAATTCTTCCTAATATCTAATCTAAACCTACCCTGGCTCAGCTTAAGCCCATTCCCTCTAGTCCTGTCACTAGTCACAAGGGAGAAGAGGCCAACACCCACCTCCCTAGAATGGCCTTTCAAGCAGCTGAAGAGAGCGATAAGGTCTCCCCTCAGCCTCCTCTTCTCCAGGCTAAACAACCCCAGCTCCCTAAGCCTCTCCTCATAAGGCCTGTTTTCCAGACCCCTGACTAGCTTAGTTGCTCTTGATCATTTGTTGGAGCAGAGTAAACAGTCAGTCTCCCTACTCAGGTCTTCACTGATCACTAATTACAGTCATGCTTCCCAAGTTATTCTTATGTATGTAGTACCTGAGCACCTAATCCTTATGAATTAGGGCCCATCTCCAGAAAATCTTGTACAAACACAAACAAGGAGATGGTTATTGCCTTGGACACCTTTTATAGCCTTGTTGTAAGATTCCCAAGCTGTTACACACACTCTTAGTAGTTTGCAAGTTATTATGAGAAGGGATGTAGATAGGAACATAGCATTTCCTTCACAACGTGCTTGTGGCTCAGTGTACAGGCAAAAGTTTTTAGCAGCTTCTCTTGCAATAGCACCTCTGTGAATGCAGTTTGTCATGACCTGTGTTCCAGCCTGCTCTTACTTCATTTTTAACTCTCATGTTCATAAAGGCTATTATATTCTTTATAGCTGAAGAACGTATTTCAACTGCTCAGTCAGAACCTCACAGAAGTCAACATACGTAACAGAAAAAGCTGTTTGTGTGCATAAAATGGAAAAAGCTATCATGAGATGGAAAGAAATATCCATTTCAAGTGTCAGTTTTATTTGTTATAAAAATGAGGAGAAGAATGCAAGAATTATTAACCCATTCAAAATTATATGGGAGAAAGAAAAATTGTAATAAAATTTACTAGATATTTATCTTATTTCTTCCATATGTAATGTGTGTATATTAACACAAAAATGCACACCATTTTACTTCATGCACTTTCCTCTATTTCTCTCAATTTCAGTAATGAAGTAAAATAATGAAACTACTTGTATTCTTATTATACTAGAAAAATCCTCATTATATTCGGGTTAAAAAATTATTCCATATGACTAAAAATTTTTTAGCTCTCTTTTTTCCTTTGGATCATAACTAAGATATTTCTGTATTTTTAAAATTAAGGAAAAGAAAATAAAATTACCTTAGTTTTTAAAGAGGTAAAGGATTTCTCCACAGTTAGTTAAAATAAACTCAATATAACAGTTCTACTGGCCATAATATACCACTCCATTTTCACTCTAGCTGATCACTCAATGCCAAAAAGAGATCTTGAATTAAAAGAATTAGTTTTAATTAATTAATTCCTTACGGGGAAATCACAGTATCACAGTATGTTAGGAGTTGGAAGGGACCTTGAAAGACCATCTAGTCCAACCCCCCTGCCAGAGGAGGATTCCCTAAGACTAGGTCACAATGAACCTTCCCTGACCAGGATTTGAACTATCAGTCCTGGAGTTGAGAGCACTGAATCCTAACCACTAGACCACCTCCTCTCCTATATGTTAGGTACCATCACTAAATTGTTGAAATTCTCTTCCATGGAAATTTATATTCCTGCATGCAAGTTTTCTTCCATTCTAATATTCATCATTCTTGTGGAACATGGGTGCACATTCCACATGGTATAACATTATGGGAGTTACCATGGCATAAAGTAAGAGCAAGAAGAATAAGTCCATTATATCAGTGTACAAAAACACTTTGGGAGTAAGGATCAGCAGCTACAAAGTTTAGTTATGCCAGATGACTTTCAGGCTCTCACAAAACTTTGCAATGATGCAGGCCAAGTCCAGCCATGCAGGTCACCATTAGAAACACTAGGGCCTGAGCATCACTTACACGAAGAGCTACATTACACTTACACACTTTCCTGTGAATGTCAAAGAATGCTCATGTATTACAGAAACTAAAGGAACTAATTATTTAAAAAGTCAAGCTTTCTGGAGAAAAAAAGTTTTATTGGCTTACAAACACATTATACACCTACGTAAAAAAAAAAAAATCAAACAAAAAAACCACAAACAGGAAAGAAAACAATTTTCAACTAATACCAACTAATATTGTAAGATGTTAAATTGGCAGAGTGTAACTAGTTAGTTTGGACATGGGTCATGGTGTTGAATTTAAATACTTTACAATAGAATTCCATCAGTACAACTAGATATCAGTTTAACTTTATGTTCATATGGCTTGATCCAGGGAAAAAAAAAACACCAAAAACCACAACCAACCCTGAAACCTGTAACAGGGCCCTATGTCACTGAAATGTTGTCTCAAAGATGCAAACCTGCAGGATGGAATCAACCAGTCCTCTCCTAGCTTCTACAGTCTTCCTAAGAAGCAGATAACAACAAAACCCCAGAAGAAACAAACTCTTGCATTATATTTCATCTCTTTCCTTGCTTCTTCTTAAGGTACGTAGTGGCTAAAAGGAATAAGCATTCACCCATTCAATCTCACTTACTAAAGAAACAAAATCCGTATGATCAGTTTATCAGCCTTTCTGAACACCACTATGCTTTATTTTAGTGCAGCAACACTAAAACAATAGTTTTCACACTTTTCTACATATTAAGTTTTCCTGTAAGCTTTGATATTATGTTTTGCAGTTTCTAACAGATTGTTTTGTAACATGTGCATTTTAACTTTGACGTGATTGCTCTAGACAACCAAGAAGTTTCACCTCCAGACGTGGAAACATATACTTGTCCTAGAAGACTATTACCTGTGTTTGTTGAAAACCAAGAAACACTTTAGGAAACAGTTGAGTTTGAGTTAAATGAAAGTTCCTTAAAATACAAAAAATTTTGTAGAGCAAATTAATTATCTAAAAATGAATGCATATACATTGACAACAACATATAAAATGTCAGTGTTATGCAGCTGATACTGTATCTTGCATAGTAATCCATTTTTACTTGCTTGTGTGGTACCAGCTGAGAGTTCTTTTTGCTCTCACTTAACAAAACACTTGAAAAACAACATCCTGCTGGATGCATTACTTCACAGAAAGAAACTAAATGACCTTTATGTCACATTACAGTAGAAACAGAGACTAAGCTACCTTTATTGCCAATCCAGCTGGAGTTAGCTGCTCAATGTTTCGTTCGTTCAAACAGTCTTCACCCATCAAAGAAGTGAGATGCTGTAGGCATTCTGCATGTCCCTTTGATGCTGCTACATGCAACAGATTGTTGTCACATTCATCATGGATCTTATCCAGATTTTCTGCTGCTAAATGTGGCTGTTAAAAAAAGCATTATGTTAGTTACAGCTAAGGACAAAAGGATACACAGAACATTAGCTTCAGAACCCAAGACAAAAGCCAACTGACAAAACATTTCTCCACATCCTTTTATAACTCAAACCCAGGAGCTTTTCTCTTCACTTCACAGACAGGGAAGGACAGAGCTGTCAAGGACAAAGGAGGTTTGGCCACTGGCTTGATTTACTGTGTGGTTTCTCTTCTACTCATGCAACTGTCATACAACTGTGCAAGATGTTGAATAGCTTTAAGACTCTGTACTAGTTCAAGCAATGAAGTGGCTGCAAAAATACTCATATTTTCATAATTTCTGTCTATTTTGCATTTGGTTTCTCTATTTTTTCCCCATTATATTGATGAGTAATTGAACAGAAAACATTAATGACTCCTAAAGAAAGTCAGTGATTAATTTTGCTCATCAAAAAAGTGGCAGCTTGCATGAAGCACAATCTAAAATCTAGTTAAAACACATGACAGATTACTTTTACTTGCTAGCTTGTTTTCATGAAAAAATTTGTTGGAATATTTACCCAAAGTACACACAACCATGACTTAATACATTATTTCTGCCCAAATCTAATTTAGAGACAGAAGGAAAGTAGAAGAAGGAACACAGAGTTAAGAAGCAGGACTGACGAATTCCTAGAGTCATGCAGACTTGGCAGATTAGTGCTTTATAAGTCTACCTTATTCAGAGGTTTTGACTTGTTTGGAAAAAATATGCCTTTTCTTTCCATCTATGTACCTATGATGACTTCTTTTTTTTTTTTTACCACCCAATTCCTATTTCAGGGTGAATTTAGTTTGCTTTTATTTATTACTGAGCAGTCTAATATTCTGTTCTGTCTCTGTCTAATCTTCAAGTATCTACCTTTGTTCTTGCTGCTATGTTAACAGCGTGCATCTGCGCTTAAAATGGACTGTAAACAGAGAAGCAAAATAAAAACCTAACAAAACCAATTCTTATACATACACTGTGCCTCCATGAGCCATTCTGAGTGGAGATCGCATGCTCAGGTTCATTGTGTTAACTTGCCTCTAGTTACTTTGGAAACCATCACTGATAGTGCCAGATCACAGTGCTAGAATTTACTAAAAAGCTTCATATGGGTCAGAGGCCAGCAAGGCTTTACAGAAAGCTCAAGCCTGAGAATGCTGCTGCAACAAGACAGCATAAACACTCCTGAATAATAATCAGAATACAACAGAAGCCCTTCTGTTCCCATAATCAGCCTCTAAATAACAACTGAAGTAATCCAGCAATAACTGAACAAAGCAAACCACAAAAGTTGTGAAAGGCAAAACTGAATTTTTAAATCTGATATTTAAGTGTTCTCAATAGTTAAAACGCCTGCCTTTTATACGATTTCAGTGTACTGCACAAACTAGTAATCTTGGCCACATTCACATAAAAAGAGCTACCATGGTTTTGCTATGTATTTCATTTAAAGATTAAGTTTTCCATTTGGAAGCCTGTATGCTCAATTTCTAAGAAGCATATAAGATAAAAAGGGCAGCAGTTCAAAACACACACTTCATCAGCTTTGCTGGCTTAATAAACTAGATCACAGATCATCTTTATTCTATGTATTTTATGAAAAAGATGATACTTACCAGTAAAGATATTTGGCCTTCCTTTACAATGTTTAAGATGCTCTTAATCTTTTTCATCTCTTCACTCCTCTCTTCTGGACCTCCTGCACTGCTCCAGTTCATACTCAGTTCCTCAAGCTGCTTACTTTCTGCCACTGCTGTCTGCAGGTGGAAAGTCCTCAGGTGGCAGTTTGGCATAGTCTTCTCAGTTTTGTGAGCATGAGGATCAACAAATGTCCTGCTCAGGAAGCCCTTGCTTTGTGCTTCAGATTCATGGACTGAAGTACACTTAACTGAAGGCTGGGAAAGCTCTAATTCTTCTGTTAAATGCTTGTGCTGATCAAGAACAATGGGTTGCGTTTTTCTTAGCTGAGAGCCTTTCACAGGAGACAGCACACAGAACTGCGTCCCAACAGCAGGCGAGCTCTCTGTGTTCCCTGCAGAGCAGGTCTTGCCACTAAGACCATTCACTGTTGAACACATAGATAATAGTTTTTTATCAGGAGCTACCTTTGTAAAAGGAACAAGTTGCTGGTTTGATTTAATATAAGGCACATCCAAAATTTCATCCATATCCAGGTCATAGTGCTCCAGCTCTCCGAGCAGAGCAGCAGGGTTGATGTTTTTGTTTTTAAGGCTCTCCCCTTCTCCCGGACTCTGGTCATCATTTGGAGGTGCAGATTGAGAATTGCTGCCTTTCTGGTATTCTCCCTTCTGGTTCTTCTGGTCATCACTTTCATTGTTCTCAGAGCTTTCTGGCTGGTGCTTTAATGGGGAAACCCTCTTCACTGGTCTGAATTTATTGCATGCATCTGCAATTCCTGTTGGTTTCTGTGCATTTCCGATAAGAGTTGAGACTCCACAGTTCCAGCTGCTGCTGGATACTAGAGAGACAGAGGAATGTGATTTAGAAGTGATTACTACCAGAAGTGTGAAATAATACAGCGTAATTTAAAGACACACCTGGGCAAACCAGAAACAAAAATTACATGATAACATACCACATTCATGTCTAAGGAGATTTAATGGCATCTCCACCAAAATAATTGAATAATTTGACAATCTAGGAAAGAAACTTTCTTCAAACAGGACATACATCGTAGCCAATCCTAATTAAGTAGCTCAAATCAAGTAACAGACATTGATAAGAACCTCGTAGTGTTCACAGTGGTCCTGTCCAACTATGCTAATTTGCATTCTGCATTTCTTTATTGCATGGAGATGCATCCTAAGAGTAGGATGATTTTCTGGGAGGTCAACAGAAAGGTTAGTCAAAACTTTTTAGAGGGTTTGTTTTAACAACAGTAACAACAATTTAATTTTTAAGGCCTGTTATCTCTGGGAGATGTGGAAAACCATATGAACAGTGACTGAGAGCTGGGACTGTTCAGCCTGGAGAAGGGTCAGGAGGAATCTTATCCTTGTGTATAATTACATTCCAGGAAATAAGGAAGAAGAGGGAGCCAAGATGCCCACTGACAGGACAAGAGGTAATGGGCACAAACTGAAACACATGAAATTCCATGTGAACACAAGAAAACACTTTTCTTCTGCAAGGCTAGTCAAACACTGGCACAGGTTCCCAGAGACACTGTGGAGTCTCCACCTGTGGAGATACTCAGAATTCAGCTGGACACAAACCTGGGCTTAACCTGCTCTAGACTACCCTGCTTAATTAAGCAGGGCCATTGGACTAGATGATCTCAAGTGGTCCTGTTAACCTAAGCAATTTTGTAACTCTCTGAACTGAAAATTAAGCCTACTTATTCAGGTATGACATTCCCTTTTCCACTTCGCCTGTTCTGGACTTCTCTATCAAGCTTTCCACTCCTCTATCTATACAACCTGTATACACCTGCCCCTACTCCCTTCCACAACCCCCACTCCCCATATATCTATTTATCTATCTATCTATCTATCAATAGACAGACAGATAGATAGATAGATAGATAGATAGACCTCTGGACCTTCCAGACCATTTTTTCAGTTCACTGCAGGATATGGAGTTTGATCAGTGAATCTGACTTGCAGAGAACAAAGGGAGCTCAAGGCACTTTAACAGTTAATCCTACTAAACTTGTGCTCTTTCACACAGTCCTAGCTGGAGATATATATGACCTCCATAATCAGTGGAACTCTGGCAAAGACCTTCCCTTATATTGTTATTTTCAGTTAAGGGACAGCACTAAAACCACTAAAGCCTTTAGACAGTTTCTGCGCCCCTTTCAAAGTACTCTAAGAGTTAATGCATACTGAAAGTCACAAATACTGTTTAAACAAAGGAGATTTATTACATGTGCTAACTGCATATCAGCAGAATCTAATTTGTGGTCAAAACACACAATTTGCCATGAACACTTTCCTACGGAAACAGATATACGCACCTTCAATGCAATATTTATGTCGGAAGTAAAAGATTAGTATAGCTTAGTAGTTACGGATGTCTGAAAATTACCTTAATACTCTTGGAAGCACTTAAGAATACACTTCGGAAGAAGAAATAAAAATAATAATCAAAAGGCATGCAACATAGTGGGCCAATACAAAGAATGCACTGTGCTGACTTATTTATGTATTGTATAAGATTCTAGGTTCAAAGGCCTACACTTTTATGTTGGTTTTATTTACATGTGAAATTTTTTCCAAGTGATACAGAGAAATGGATACCATATGTTTCGCAGCTGTTTTGTTCTGACAGGAACTATTAAGCACTCAGTATGGAAATGAATTCTGTCTGAGTTTTATGAAAACACTGCTTTCAACACAGGGGTCTAGACAGAGGAAAAGGCATCAACATTTTGTTTGTCGTCACTTTATTTAAGCTTACATTTATTTTGTTGCCTGGCTTTCTCCACTTTCTAACCTTAATAACACCCATTTACATAAACCACTGATGACAAAACTGTAAAATTGGACACTGCAAAGAAGCAATGACCTTTGCTACAAATCTGTCTCCAATCACTGTGAAGTCGTGTATTTCTCTTTTCTTTCTCTACAGTTAGAGCAGAGTAAGGTGCTTTATTTTTTTTCATTGTTTTTCTTCCCATCTCTCTACATACGCTGTTTTTGCAGAAAACAAACTGGAACACCGAGAACAGTTAGCAATATTTTCATTGAGTTACAAACCTATTCTTCACTTAACCGGGATGATGAATTTACACTGCATTTAACAAAGGATTAGAACATAGCTTTTAACTGCGTAGCAAGTTAGAATTGTAGACACAATCCTTCTTTGTAGTATTTTCTACTTGAGTGCTGTACAGGCTGTGTTGATGCTTTGGCAGTTACAGCATGGTCTCACCCTGCAGAACACTGAAACCATAGTTTCAGGGCATGGCTTGAATCTCTTCTGTTCTGTTTTCAGTCGCCTGTTGCCTGTACAAGCAAAAGCAAATGATGTTTAAAGTCCTCCAAAACACCAGCACAGCAGGAGTTATGTCAGTAGTCTTTAACAGCTGCTCCAGAGAAAAAGCCTCTTGCTCATCCCTACATTTTTATGAACTCAAGCAAGGGCCATTAAAAGTCTGGGTCAAATAAATACTGTTTGCTTCTTTTATAAACAACACTAAAGCATGGTCTGAGTTTAAGGCTGGGGACTAGAGTGGATCAGCTAACTTGATTCCAGAATCTCACAAACAAGTCTGGTATAATCTTTATAAGCCACATCTCTTCTATGGACCAGCATCTCGAATGTAAAAAGGTGACAACAGTTTTGTCGGGGTTTTTTCCGACTATGTTGTCAAAAGTATTTGTTTAACTTTTATATATTAATATGAGAGATTTGGATAATCCTGTTGTTGTATTGCTGAAGTAAAAACAGAGAGAAACATCAAAACTGGGGAAACTTCACACCAGCAAAGAAGTGTTGTGCTGCCCAATAGGCCTGCAATGTCAAAGCACTTCCTAAAGAAAAGCTATCTGATGAAACCAGCAAGGGTCGAATTTGCAAAAGTAGTTCTTGACCATATACTGTGCTCTATGCTCCTCCTGAGGAAGAAAATACGTAAAAAGTAAATAAAGAGGCCTGTAGGGCTTAGTTACAGTTTCACATATTTGTTTATTTATTTTTAAATGTCCTAGAGCTACTTGGGGCAAATAATCAGAAAAGCAGACAATTAGGAAGCAACTTTTCTCACAATTTAATCACTTCATAAGGTTTTATTTTAGGAGACAAAATTCACCTTGAACCTTCTAAAAAACACCCCTACAACATGTTTCCAATTAGAAGCATCTGTTGACTTCATTTTTCAACATCACTTGATAGCTACACACTGGCTTAACAGGATTTTAAAAAGTATCAGTTGACTTCCTTCCTTCTATAGGTGCCTACCACTGATCCTCATTACTATGCTGCATCCTTCAATAAAATCCTTGAGCCTTTTTAGCTTGCTATCTTTGTTCCTTCTCAGGATGGAGAGCAATATCTTACAGTCAGCTGTATTAAACCACTGTCCAGGAGAAAACTTGGATGACTTCTCTTTACCCAATAAATTATCAGTCAACATCAGTAATACTTCTGTCTAATGACCTGACCTTTATTCAGACTGCGTTAACTCTGAATTCTCTGTATTCCAACCTTCATTTTCTATGAACTCCATACATGTGCAGAAGCCAAGTATTGTAAGACTATGGTAAGACTAATCTGCTGATTTTATCGTGCCTAGTAGATCTTTCAATGGGGCATTCATCTTCTGAGGTTGAATCATGGTAATTTTTCGCTGACAAAGAAGTGATAGCATCATGGTTGCTTCCCTAACACTTTCTCAAAGTAACTTCATTGCTATGTTATTTGCTGCAGTGTTCATTGGGACTATAGGTCCTTGAGCAATCCAGACTAACTAGAACTGCTCTGAGCACAAAGCAGTGGATTAGATGGCCTTCAGAGGTGCCTTCCAACTTAAGTTATGCTATGATGAAGACGCTACCAACCCTGAAAGAACCCCATCTGCCTGCAGGTGTAGCAAGTCTGGAAACAAAATGCAACACTGACAAAGAGACAAAAGAAGACACTCTTTGTGGACTTATTACCTTAAGAACTAGTCAGCATGGACTTGGAAACTCCCAGTACACACTACTGGGAGGTATTCTCTACCCTTGCTGGTAACAGAAGAGGCAGCTTCTTTACCATTTAGGCTTCAATTGTTTATCCTCTAAAAACGGTAAAGAGAAGAAACACGGGAACTACAAACTTGTCAGCCCTACAAGATCATGGAACAGATCCTCCTGGAAACTATGTGAAAGCATACAGATGACAGAGAGCAGAGACAAGACAGCCAACAAGGCTTCACCAAGGGTAAATCATGCCTGACTAATTTTAGTGGCTTTCTGTGATGGAGTGACTGCATCTGTGGACAAGGGATGAGCTACTGATGTCACCTATTTCCACTTCTATTTCCACTTTCCCATTCCTGGAACTGTTCAAAGGTCAAGATGAATGGAGCTTTAAGCAACTTGATCTAGTGAAAGATGTCCCTGCCCATGAAAGGGGTGTTGGAACTAAATGATCTTTGAAGGACCCTTCCAGCCCAAACCATTCTAGGCTTCTATGATTCTATAAATGAGAACAAACCTTGTTAGGCTGACTCCACTGACACCAAAGGATGAACATATACAAATTACTTTCCTTTATCTGAAACTCTTTCTCCCTGCTTTAAATATTCACTTACTGTGGAGTTTACTTCACTTTCCATCATCATCTTTAAGGAAGCTGGTGATTAGCATTGATAATTGCCCGGGTATCTATTAAATATATATATTTTTTAATGCAGTATTTCACTATATTGCTCATGTCCTGTACAAGCCTTCAGGGGCATGCAGTTAAGTATATACAACACTTCACATTTGGAGCTTCACTGGCCTCTGAAAGAAACACCTGAGCTTCCTCCTTGTCATATGACTTTAGGAGAGATTCTTGAGTCAGTTAAGAATTGTAGTAATTCAAGATTCATTTAGACAAGCGTGATTCTGACTTTCACAGACACAGAGGTTTGTCTACACCAGGGAAACTTTTTGAAAACTTCCCACTATTGTTAATATCAATTTATCTCCAACACTGGCAGCAATATTGGGGCTCCAAGAGATGGAGGAAAGGATGACCCTTACACATTGGTGGATAACTAAAACCAGTTCTGAATATCTATTTATTATTCTGTTAATATCACTGAAATAATATTTTAACAATTTTAACTGCAGGTGGCACTGTTTTACAGTTTTAATGTATTAATAACTTCCAGGAGTACATTTTAGTGTTCCGTAATGTAAGATCTATAGCATCAGAACATGAATTAAAAAGCAGCCCTGCATGGGTAAGAACAGAGGTTTGTTCCTATTTAAGTGGAATGTGAAGCCACTCTAAAGAAGAAAAAAAGACTCAACAGGGTAAATAATATTTTATCCTTTTAAATAACAATGCATCTTTTCCAGGTAATTCAAACACTGATATGAGCCTCAGCGAATGACTTATTTTTCTCATCTTGGCTTAAGGCAGAACACCATAAAAGCTGCCATTTCTAAAGTAGAAAACATAGAAGAGGTAAAGAGAATTTAAAAATTAATAAATTGGGTTTATCCTTGTCTAGACTAATCTAAAGATGTAAAAGGAGGTAACTAGTGAAGTTCCACTGAAAAATCAGAACAGGTCATGCTGTCTCAAAACATGTAAAATAGGAAGAGGAAGGATGTGAAAACATGGGAGGAAAAGAGCTTATATATATCTATTGTAAGTGTCATCACATATAAATTACTCGTTCTTTCTCAAAAAATTCTTCAGTATTATACCAAGGAACCATTCAATTAATACTGTATCATTTCAGACATATTTACATGGTAGGCCTTGGGACCACAACTGACTGTGAAATTAATGCCATATAACACTGCCTCTAAATAAAATTTTACTTTAATTTCTCTTACACCTAAAAAAACTACCAAGAGTTTGAGATAGAAATTGTGTGCAATGTTATATTCACTGTTTTATTTCTTTTTCTCAAATAGGAATGATAAATTCTCAAATATTCTCAAATAGTGAATGATAGTTACTTTGGGAATGAATTTTAGGGAAGCATTCTTCACCCAGAGGGTGGGCAAACAATGGAACAGGCTCCCTGCGGAAGCAGTCACGGCACCAAGGCTAACAGAATTCAAGAAGCATCTGGACAGCACTCTCAGAATACATGGTTGTCCTGTGCACACTAAAAATCTGCACTCAGTGATTGCTGTGGGTCCCTCCCAACTCAGGACATTCTGTGATTCTATGAATAAAGCAGTGCAGAGGTAACTGCTGCAGACTAAATATTAACTTGCTTTATCAACCTGTGAATGAAGATTCAGAGTAGGATACTGTTGTCATTTGAGACATACATTCAGTGACAGTCAAAAGTCATCACAGCTGACAGAATATACTTCACAACGATATGGCTCAGTGAAGCTTGTTGAACACAGATCTCTTGAACCATTTGCTCAACCGGCCCTAGGAAATCTGCCCAGACAGAAAGCAATGAATTTTACGCTTACTAAAAAAAGCATAAAGGACTAATTTATATTTCACTTCATCATTCTACATTAGACAATGCCAGAAATCAATGGGCAGGCTAACTAACACTGCATTTCAGAAAAACGAGTTAGCTAGATCCACTTTTAAACAACATTCTTTAATATTTTATCTTTGAAGAAGAATAATGCCCATGTTAGTAGCTATTATACTAGCTACAAAGATTATTCTCTTGGACCACGATGGCAGAGAAAAAAATTACACTTAATTACACTCTACTGTGGATAAACTTGTGGATTTGCTCTATACATTTTTGCCTATCTCAAATTTTACCTTGTAATCTGGGGGGTACCAACACACATACTTTAGCTTCAAGGGTTCCACGGAATTTTCTTGAGTCAGAATCCCCCAAATCCAAGAAAGGGAGTCCTGACAGAGGAGTTAGGACTGAGACTGCACTCACTGCATGACTTCCATGCACAGCTTCCAAAAGGGTGAGCTCCTCACTGCTACAGATCACTGGCCACTGCTGCTCAATAAAGAGAGGTGATAGTGGGAATTCAAGGATGAAAAACTACACGTAGGGAAATTCTCAGGCTTTCTAACCTCTCATTGTCCAAAACAATAAGTAATTCTAGCAAAAGTTGCAGGCAGGCAGAAATAGTTTGAAAAAAAAAAACCTTCTGCAAGGTCTATGTGAAATGCTTGAGAAACCACACTGACTGGTGAACACTGGTATGTTTGCCTAGGATTAGAAGTGCTTAAAGTAATTTGAAAACAATGTAACCAAACACTTTCATATGTTTCTAATACATTATTCAATGTTTACATGAAATGGGGAAAGAAAATGGGATTTACAGGGCTATTTACTAAACTTATCTGTGGACAATGAATAGTAAGGCTTTTATAATATCAATCATACAATTAAAAAATATATTTCCACAAAGAGGAACTGCCTGGTTTAAATCTGTTCTAACAACCTCATTGGCAAAAATGGTTCTCTGCATATTTACGTATATTTTAAAGTATACACCTGAATCTTATTTACTCTATAATTTTAACTGTCTTAGTGTATTAAATAGTTTTCTGAGACAAAGATGAGGAAGAATTATTTTTATGATTATGAGAGTCCTGACCTAATCCTATGGCTAACATATGTTTAACTTAAGTTCTTTGAAAAAAACAAATTCTTGGATAGTTCTACTTCCACATTCCTCTCTGTTTTAAAGAAGGGCGATCTCCAATTAATCAAGATTAAGTATAAGATACTAAGATGGATCAGCTCTTTGTAAAAACTCTGAGTTTTTCTATGTGTAACTACTTAAATTGTCAATGCATTATAGATATAAAATAGCATTACTGTCATGAATACTAAAAATTTATGATGGAATCTGTCTTCAAAAATAGAAGCAGAAAACGTATAAACAATAATTTGGGTAACATTTTCTAATTGGTCTACAATATGAAGAAGGCAAGACACTGCCTCAAAAACATCTATAAAAAATCAGAAGTTGGGGCCCTATGCGATGGTGACTGATTCAGCTCTATTAATATTTCAAGATACATCAGATATGGAAGTCTGTATACAGATGTAAAGTGATGCCTTCCTGTTCAGCACTAGCTGTGTACTCAGTGATTACACAAAGTAAAAATAAAATAGATTTTAGTACTATTTCCAATTCACTAAAAATCACAAGTGATAACTAGAGGGAAAAAACAGATTTCAGTACTGTTCCCAGTTTGCCAGTACTATTGTCAGTGCTAAAGGCCTCTTTTTTGACTCAAGACTTTTTAAAAAAGCTGTGAATTGACTTCCACTGGTAGACTCCCAGGTGCTGCTACTCTTTTCCAGCAATGCCTGTATTTGCTTCTGCCAACCCTTTTCCAAGGCAACGGATGAGTGCAGATGTAACTAAAATCATCACTGAAAAATGTCCAACTGCTGAGGAGATCAGGAAACAATACAGATACACAGTAAGTTGTCAGTATCCCATAGTTTTAAGGAAGCGCTCATAACCAGTGTTTCACCCTTGCTATTGGTCTTCGTTTAACTTTAAGACAACTATCTAAACTTTAAAAAGAATATACTCTTCTTCCAGAAAACAGATAGTGATTCTGCCACTGTGGCTAAGCAGTCTTCATGAACAGACCACTCAGTACCATATGTCTTAGGTGCTATTCTTGGTTCACTTTGCTTTTGGAGCAGCTGAGTGAGTGGCTTGAACTCTTTTTATGACAAGATGAGACAATGCCTTGCTGCCACATGATCAGCAGCTAATACTGACAGGCAGAGAGAGGTAGGGAAATGGCACTAGGGAGAAAACGGGGAGAGGAATGTGGAAGAGATGAGGGGGGCACTGGGTGGAGAGTGAAGGGGGTGACAATGAGTAGTAGTAAATGGTGGAGAAGAGAATAACGAGAAAAATGGGAGGAGGAAAGGTCTAAAAGAATGGTGAGAATATTGGGAGAGACTTGAGGAGAAGACTGTGGGAAAGACTAGGAGGAAAAAAGAGGGGAAAAACTTGTGGGGAAAATGATAGGAAAGTCTGAGGAGGGAAGAATGTGGGAGAAGAAAAGGTAAGCTCTGGGGAAAAGAGAAGAAAGAATGGGAGGAGGAAAAGAGGGAAGAATTGTGCTATGAATGTGAGGAGGAATGAGATGAATGGTAAGGAGAATGGCAGTGAAGAATGAGGAGTAGTAGGAGGAAGAAGTGGCAGAGAAAGAGGGAAGGAGGAGGGAAGGAAGAAGGAGGGAAAGAAGGAGGAGAAATGGGTGAAGAATGGTGGCAAGAAATGAGGTGAGAACAGGACAATGGGGAGAGAGTGGAAAGAACAGGCAAGAATGGGTAAGGAAAAGGAAAGGAGTGGGACAAAGGGAGAAGGGAGAGGGGACAAAAGGAGAAGAAGTGAGGAAGAAAGGAATGAGAGAGGGAGGGAAGGGGGAGAGAGAAAAAGAAAGAAGATATGGAGAAGGGATGACGGTGAGACAGGGCAAATATGGAAGGGTGTAATGGGGAAGGATAGAGGCAATATGGTGGGGAGGATAGGAGAGGACAGGGGAAAGACACGGGTGGAATGAGAAAGAGTAAACTAAGGTGCATGAATCAGGGGTCCTTGTCCTTTCCACTTCATCCTTGCCTCTTCTTGCAGAAGGTAATACTATATGCACAATCACTGCTGTGCCCTTCGCAAGCAGTTACATGGCAAGCAGGCATGGTAAGGAGAAATTTGCTTCCCTTTATTTCCAAGGGCAGTAGCATATTGCTTTGATGACCTGGCTTTTAACAACATTCATCTTGAATAAAGTAGCTCTCCGAAAGTTTTGACTTGGTTACCTCAAAAATTTACAACTTTTACTTTCTTTTCTCTGAAAAGAAACAGACAAATAAAAGTCGCCAAAGTATAGCACAGTTCTTAAAGCCTTCTTTTATCCCACAAATTCCAGGTCACGAAATTACAGAATGGCAGAGGCTGGAATGGACCTCTGGAGATCACCTAGTTCAAGGCCCATGCCAAAGCTGTGCTGCTTAGATCAGGTTAGTTCCTTAGAACCCAGGCAGGTTTTGAAAGTCCCGAGAGAAGGAGGCTCCAAAACCTCCCTGGGAAGCCTGTTCTAGTGCTCCAAAAAGCTCAAAGGAATGAAGTTTTCCCTCCTGTTCAGATCTTCCCATGTTCTAGTTTGTGCCTGTTGCTCCTTGTCCTGCCTCTGGGCACCACTGAAAGAGACTGGCCCCATCCTCTAGGCATCCACCCTTTAGATATTGGTAAGCATTGATAACACCCCCTCTCAGACTTCTCCAGGCTAAGCAGCCTCAGGTCTCTCAGCCCTTCCTTTTAAAAGAGATGCTTCAGACCCCTAATCATCTTTGTAGACCTTTACATTATGTTTTCCATCTCCTCTTTCTGTTATAAAAGTACTTGATGAAACAACATTAACATAAGTTCAATTACAACATCAGAAAGAAACATAAACTTTTCATAGATCAAGAAAAATGCCCCTCTCACCAATTAATTTCTCCTCCATCAGGCAGAGAAAAACAAAAGTGGATTAATCTGATTTACAGAGTGAAAAACAACACTGAATGCACTTTTTGTGAAGGGGGTAGGGGGAAGGTCTCCAGCTGGTTCTCATCTATATGCCATGATTCTTCATTTAGTTTACATGACTAAACTAAAAAACTCAGCTTTAATCTTAACTACTACAGTATGCCTTAGAGTAGATTCTATCATGTAGCATCCTTGATATAGTTTCAGAGTCTGGCAAAACATCATCCCTCAAACTGGTCATGACCATATGGGTAGTAAATGTATCCAACATTGTTTCATTGGCGCCTACATTATTACGTCTTGTCACCAATGGTTTCTCGGGTTTTCAAGTAAATTGTTGCATATACTGTGGTTTGGAGCTGCTGAGACGAAGCCCTACATTTATCTGTATACAGCCAAATCCTTTTTTGGAACTTTTTTTCTTTTTAATGAACTAACATCTGTTGGGGAAAAAAAAAAAACAACACAAAACAAAGTGGCCATGTTTCCATAAAGCTGTACAAAAATGAGAGAAAACAAAACAACAGAACACTGCCAAGAAGCTATTGTTGCTACGTTGTACATGATTAAAAGCAGACTAGAAAATGATGCTCCAACAGAAGTCGGCATCATACCTGATCTGTCTTCACTTTGTGAATCACACCTTCTGCATAATTCTGGGATGGTCTTGAGAGAAGTTACAGAATACTGTAAAAAAAGGAAAAAATGTATATGAAGATAAAAAGTAAGATTTTCAAAAGGTCACGATATCATGGGCACACCTAAATCTACCAACCCAAGGGTATTCCAGCAGTCTAATGGTCTTCTCAGGTTGCATGAGAAAAGCAGAAAGTATCTGCTTTTGTGTCCCACTTTGCAGAATATCAAACAAACTTTCAGAGATAAAACAAAGTGACTCCCTATCTCAGACTTCTCCTTCCTGCAGATTACCATTACTGAAGTAACAAATACATTTTATATATCCATCATTTCCACAGGATTAAAGACACAGCAATGGTGAGAATGGATATAGGCTTCACAGTAAACATCAAAGGTGAGCTTTGCCCACCTGAACATCTATTATGGTGAGTATACTGCAAGATACTTCATGCTTCATAATTAGAATTCAAGCTTTCACAAACCAATACCAATAATGCAGCATGTTTGCACCATACAGATTAGAGTACATATGCATATCAGACAACAGGTTCATTTCTCTAACCTAGAATTTATTAAAGCAAACTTGCCTTACTACTTCAGTGTGACAGTATACACCTGATAGTAATCAGTATGTTATTCTCTGAATTCAGCATTAAAAAGGAAAAAAACATGATGACATACTCATCTTACTAAACAGAAATCTTTTTTTTTATAAACTTGTGGAATATCATTGGTAAGATACATGATCCAGTATTGTAAAACTACACATTCTGACACACAGAAATTTAGTTACTTAATAACAAGCTTTCCTTAATCAAATGCTTAAATGTTACATGAATCTTCACTTAAACAAATGAAAATCATTATGTCTATGAAACATCAATAGCTTTGCTCATATAAAAAAACCTATTAAAAACAGTATTAGTAAAAACTAAACCAGAAAAAAGCATTTAGGATTAGCACGACTAATTTTTTTAAGAATATATAAACAGCATATGTTTTCAAAGAAACAGATATATTTAGCTGGTGTGCTATTGACCAGTGAAGCAAAACAACTACATATAAACCCACAAACTTTCCACACACACACAAAAAAATTGCCCTGTTTTGCCAACAGTTTGTCATTTGAAGTGTGATGTGCTTCTAATACACAGCTGGCAATCTACTTCAAAATAATCTAAAGTCAACCTCATGTGACCAACATGTAATTTACTTCTCTGCTGCAAGTTTAAGACTGTTGCTCAATTGATCGTAGTTACTTTATTAAGCCTCAAAAACCTCCCATGCCTTACTTATTCCCTTGCTAACCTGATTCAAGGAGGTATTGAGAAACCTCTGTGACAAAAAGAATCTCGTATAAGTATTCCCAAGATCAACACTGAACTTATTAATTAAAATGTGTAGCAGCACTCCCAGTGACTCCAAGTCCTGTTGAACAAGGGGTTGTTTATAAGGCTGTGACTGCTCCAGCATATGACAGCCTAAAGAGCAGAAAAACAGAGACAGGGAGAAAGATGCTACCAAACACAAATTAATACAAGTTAAACACACACATGCACAAACACCATGTGCTGTACTTCACTCTAGTTATTGTTTAATACAGACTGAGCTGTTAAGCTATATATCTTGCTATTTCAGCACAAAGACTCAGAAGGCAATGTTGAACTGGTCTAGTGAGATCCTTAAGAGAATCCAAGGAACATGTCTCCAAGGAATATGGTAGCTTCGTAAGACCAGCTGGTGCAGTTTAAACTATTACACAGTTTGTAATTTAATTAGAATGAGGCCTTTTGTATTCCACTGCTATGTGTTTTGTCTGGCAGCCTCAAAAACAGAAACCCATTTTTCTTTCTGTCTTTTTTCCTGTTCTTTCCTGGAAGAACAGATTTTCTTTATGTTTCAGCACTGCACTAAAACGTATTCAGTTACCACCTCTCACTACAAAAAAATCTATCAAATGTTGTAAATTTTGATTATGCAATTTAATCATATTGATTTGATTTTATTAACAGATTTCCTCCCACTCATTTCTGTCCTCAGAAAGACTTCCACACATTTACATTTCTGCCATCTGTATTTTGTGGTCAAGATGCGGAGAACTGGGTTTTGGTCCAGGAAGCAACTAAAATTACTCCTTAAAGTCAACCTTTACCAACTGCAAGCACACTCCATTGCCAGGTCTTTCCTCTAGAACTATCTTCTCTCATACTCTAGCCCCAGCTCTGATCATCAGTAAAATTAGCTTTTCTTCAAGCAAAAAATTTTAAGGTTACTAGCAATATCACAGAGGGACAGCAAAAGAGGTTGAGATTGCAACCCTTCCCTGGAACACAACTTTAGACTCAATGCTTACTCAGTGGCATTTAAAAATAATACTTTCCCACTTTTTATTCAATGATGTTAAGATTGTTTTAGGTACAAAATTAAACACCATCTCCCTCATTTCACTACTACAGTAACCAAGCCAACCAGACTTGAGAGCCATGCCCAAACGCCTAATTGATAACAGGAGAGCTATACGCATCGGGTTGTTTCGTTTGTCAATGCTTACTGTGATCTTTGGTATTTAATTGAAGTGTGAAATTCAGTAACAAAACTAAAAGCTTATTCCCATGATAATGCATGCAATGGTATGTTTGAGATTTGGGTTCTTCTTCTGTGTTTAAGACATGACCACGTCCTACCCAAAATAGTGAATCTCTGTAAATCCCATAAAAAATTGTAAGATGGAAGACCAGTATTAACAGCAAACAAGAGATAAGAAGCAGTAACAAGTATTTCATGCAAATGCAAGACATTCAAAATTTTCTTCAACAGACATTATTAATTCAAGGAAAATTGAACATCACTTATCATAAAAAACATTTGTTTTTTATGAAAAACTTCACTACAGAATTTGAATTAATTAAAATGTTAACCTTTTAATTTCAAACAGTTCTCAATTTTCCAACCCAACACCTAACAAAAAGAAACATTCCCTTCTAAGGCTGCTCTGTACTGTTCTGCTTGCCTGCCACTTGCAGACTCACTTACGTCTGCTAAGTGTCAGAAAGAAGAAATACTGGATCATGGGTAGTAGCATAGAAATTTATGTACGGAATGGTGGAAAAAAATTAAAAAGCAAAAGTTATTTTTTAACATTCTGTTGTTGAAAATATCTTTAATTTCCACAATTTGCCAGTACAATAGAAATTCCGCACTTCAATTAAAGGGTAAGAAACCTTCAGGTAATCATAACAATAGCATATGACTTACAAGCAGGAATAAATTTATGGGCAAAATCAAGAATGTTAATGGGAAAAAGGGGAAAGTCTAAAACACACTTTAAATGGTGTATCTATCATTTAACGTAACTTAAAGGCCATTTTTTTTTCCTTTCTGTGAGCAGTTATTCAGGAAGAAATAAAATATTCAGCTTGGTTGCTTAATGTCATTGCAGTCAGAATATTATTTTTGTTTAATGCAAACAAGAGTCCCAGAAGCCTAATCTGCTCTCTAAACTACACTCAATTTTACTGTATCAGATAGATCTAGAACAGTACTACCTTCATTTGCAAAATAAGCTTTGTATTTGCCTTCCAAGGCCCTATAGGAATTGGCAGATATAGTTGCTAAGCCACTCTCAATCATACTTGAAAAGTCATGGCAGCCAGGTCAAGTTTCCAGTGACTGAAGAAAAGTGAACATCCGTTTTTAACAAAGGCAAAAAGGAAGATGCTGGGAACTACCAACCAGTTAGATACATCTCAGTGCCCAGTAACACCATAGAACAGGTCCTCCTGGAAGTTATATTGAAACATACAGATGACAAACGTGATTACAGACAGCCAACATGGTTTCACTAAAGGCATGCCTGACTAATCTAGAGGCCTTCTGTGATGGAGTGACAAGAGCTAGAGATGTCATCTATCTCAACTTCTGGAAGGCCTTTGGCACAGTCCTACATAACATCCTTGCCTCTAATATGGAAAGATATGGGTTTGACAAATGTATGATTGTATGGACAAGGAAGTGGCCATGTCAAACTAGTTACAGTCAATGACTCAATGTCCTACTAGGAAACTAGTGGTGTCTCTCAAGGGCACATACTGGAACCAATACTATTTAATAACTTCAACAAGAACACAGACAGTGGGATTGAGTGCATCCTCAGGAACTTTTCACATGACATCAAGCAGAGTGGTGGAGCTGATCCACTTGAGGGAAAGGAATGTTCCCCAGTGGGATGTTAACAGGTTTGAGGAGTGGGCCCATGCAAATGAAGTTCAATAAGGCCAAGGTCCTGTGTCAGGGTCAGGGCAACCACCAGCATCAATACAGACTGGGGGGATCTCAGAGCAGCCCTCTAAAGGACTTGGGGATACTGGTCGACGAAAAATTGGATATAAGCTGGCAATATGCACTTGCAGACTTGAGAGCAAATCATATTCTGAGCTGTACAAAAAGACGTATGGCCAGCAGAGTGAGAGAGCAGGCACCAGAGCAGAGATGCTCCTGCAGACCATAGAGAAGAACATGACAGAGCAGACACACACCCTGCAGCCCTCACAAGGAGGACCTCATGCTGTAGCAGGTGGATATGCCCTGAAGCAACTTGTAGCACGTTGAGAACCCATGCTGGAGTAGGCTCCTGGCAGGAACTGTGGCCTGTGGAGAGAAGCCCACGTAGGAGCAGATTTTCTGTCAGTACCTGACCCTGTGGGGACCCATGCTGGAGCAGTTTGTTTCTGATGGATTGCATCCCATGGAAAGGACTCACACTGGAGCAGTTCATGAAGAACTGCAGCCTTTGGGAAGGACTCATGTTGAAAAAGTTCATGGAGGACTGTCTCCTGTGGGGAGGACCTCATGCTGGAGCAAGGAAAGATCGTGAGTATCGTGAGGAAGAAGGAGCAACAGAGATAATATACAATGAACTGAACACAACCCCCATTCCTCCCATCCCCCTGCGCTTATAGAGGTAAGGAGGTAGAGAAGTCAGAACTGAAGTTGAGCCTGAGAAAAAGGGAGGCGTGGGGAAAGGTGTTGCTGCAATTTGTTTTTGTTCCTCATCATCTTATGCTGTTTGATTGACAATAAATTAAATTAATATTCCCAAGCTGTGGTATGTCATTATAGGCCGCAAAGGCCAGGCTCCTACAGGAGAGAAACTAGACAAAGCAGAGGTCAGTAGACAGTCTGAGAGAAAGCAGGAGTCAGCTAGCAGGAGCTTGGCAGCTGCACTCAAAGGCCTTGACACCCTACACAGTCTTAGCATGCTATCCTCCCCACAGCTCACAGTGACGGTCTTGTCACATTCACATCTTTGTAGAGCACCGTTTTTATCACATTTATGGTAGTTGTTTTTATCTATTAAGTGTTACTTGTTAATTGGTCACTATCCTTCTTGTATGAAAGTGTCACTTGCTAATTCATCAGTCTACTTTACGTATGAAGGTGTTACATACTAATTGGTCAGCGTCCTTTCTGTATGAAGGTAATTGGTCATTATCCTTTCTGTAAAAGTATAAATTCCAGCTTCTGGAACAATAAAGTGATTCCAATTCTGATTCTGATTGACATCAGCAACTGGGGTCCATGCCTAAATACACCACACCAAGTCAAATAACTTTGCCTGTGACAGTATCTCCCTGCCCTTGACCCACCAACTTTTTGTCATATTTTCCTCCTCACCTTATTTATGAAGGGGGGGCAAGTGATAGAGGGGTGTGATGGGCACCTTGTGGCCAACTGTTATGGTTTCGGTAAAAATATTCTGATTTGGGTTAGAACAGAATTCTGTTCAGTGACTGTATTTTCTAAAAGATATTCCATAACATGTACATGGTTATTCAGATACCTGCTAAGCTGGACTGTCCATTTAAGAAACCTGTGACTCCTGAATCCCAAGGTGCACACCCCACGCCCCCGAAAAGGGGAAGCCAGGGGAATTGTGGGAGTGTGCTGGAACCACAAGGAGGGTGTGCTGAGGGTCTCTCTCTCTCTCTGCTGGGACCTGAGTGCTGCTGGATGCTGCCTGTGCTCTCTCTGTGCTAGCTGAGACCCACGTGAAGCTGCTTGGACTGGGAGCTGATAACCGGGACTAGAAGCTGGCATCGGGACAGTTCAGTATTTTGGGTCCTGTACATATTTACATTTGTTTCATTTATATTTGTTCTTATTATTAAAGCAGTTTTAATTTTTATCTTCCTCTCCAGCTTCTCCTTTAACTGCCGTGAGTTAAGAGGTCAGGAAAAAAGAGTCTCTAACCATGACAATAAAAAGTGTAAGATTTATTTTTCTCAGTATGAGTGATTTTATCGAAAATTTTTCTTTTGTGAAAGTCTTTTAAGGATTGGAANTTTTTGTTTAAAAACCGCGCCATTGCTGCCTCAGAGGCAACAGCGCCCTCTACAGCCAAGGAGGTCACATTACAAGCGGCTGCACAGAGTGACACAAACCAGCCAAACCGGTCTAGCCTGTTCTCT
>VWZX01011759.1:0-24174 GCA_013399015.1 Galbula dea
CTAGCTTTCTCACCTCAGCGAAATGGAGCCGCTTCCGTAATTGCCGCGTTTATATCTGCCGCAGGACCCTGGGAACGCCCTAGTCGCACCTCGTGAGAAATGCTGACCCTACTGGTCCCTTCGGAGCCGAGCTCTCTCGTGCTGGAGAAAACCCCGCCCGCCTGAAAAGGAAAAGTTAAGGGAGAGAAAATCTGCCCGGAGTTAGTGCTGGAGCCAGTATATATAGGAAGACCCAATGGTTAATTCATGGCTCCAGGACTGGTGTCATTGACAGGGCTTTGGGGTTTACAATCACAGCTCAGTATACAAGGCACCAGAAGTGCAAATAGGAAATGGGATGCACTTGTCCCAGAGGGGAAAAAGATTCTGGGGCAGTAGTTGGCAGGGCTCATTGATAGGGCTTTAAACTAGATTTGAAGGGGGAAGGGGTTAGGAATCTCATGCTTGTCTGTGACAAACAGTGGGGCAGCACACCAGGGGCAGAAGGATGGAACACTATTAAGATCTCTTAAGTTGTTACCCTGAGGCAAGTCAGAGATGATGCACCAAGATGCCCCAAGGAAATCAAGGGGGGGGCTCGCCTAAGAAGGTGACATGTCCAGCCCAACTGAAATGCCTCTATGCAAATGCACACAGTTTGAGCAATAAACAGGATGAACTAAGGGACATTGTGTTGTTGGAAAGCCAAGACATAGTGGCTGTTACGGAAACCTGGTGGTATGCTTCCCATGACTGGAATGTAGGAAAAGATGGGTATAAGCTGTTTAGGGAGGATAGGCAGGGGAGGAGGGGAGGAGCTGTTGCTCTCACATGAGTGATCAGCTGGAATCAATGGAGCTCCACTTGGGGAAGGATGATGAACTGGTTGAGAGTGTATGGGTTAAGATTAAAGGGAAGACAGGTGGAGGTGATGTCACAGTACGGGTCTGCTACAGGCCACCTGACCAGCAGGGCCAAGTAGATGAGGCCCTCCATAAGCAGGTAGAAGTGGCTTCACGTTCACAGGCCCTGGCCCTCCTGGGGGATTTCAACCACTCTGACATCTGCTGGAGAGACAACTCAACAAGGTATCAGCAGTCTAGGATGTTCCTTGAATGCATCAATGACAACTTCCTCCTCCAAATGCTAGAGGAACCAACTAGGAAAGGTGCTGTGTTGGACCTTATTCTTACCAACAGGGAAGGGCTGGTGACCAACACAAGGCTCAGAGACAACCTTGGCTGCAGTGACTATGAAGCACTAGAACTCAAGATCCTCAGGGCATCTAGGAGGATATATTCTAAGTTCATGACCCTGGACTTTGGACATGCAGACTTTGATCGCTTCAGACACTTGATGGCCAAAGTACTGTGGGAAAAAGGCCTAGAGGGAAGAGATACCAGGACAGCTGGTCAATTTTCAAGGTTCACCTTTTTTGTGTCCAGGAGCTATGTATCCCGACTAAGAGAAAATCAGGAAAGAATGCTAGGAGACCTGCCTGGATGAACAAGACGCTCCTGGACAAGCTATCTCCTAAAAAGAAACTGTACAAGGAGTGAAAGAAGGGACAACTAGAATGGGGGAAGTGCAGGGAAGCTGCCAGGAGAGCAAGAGAATTGGTTAGGAAAACTAAAGCTCAGTGGGAGTTAAATTTAGCCAGGGAGATCAAGGGGAATAGTAGAAATTTCTGTAAAAATATTAATGGAATCTATATTCCTCAGAAAAGAAACGGGAGAACTGGTGAGTAGTGATATGGAGAAGGCCAAAGTTCTCAACATCTTCTTTACTTCAGTCTTCACTGGCAAGGGCTCCCGCCACACCCCTGAAGTCAAAGAAGATAATGGCAGGGGCTGGAAGATAGAACTGCCCATGGTAAGTGAAGATCAGGTTTGTGACCACCTGAAAAACCTGAAAGTTCCCAAGTCTATTAGACCCGATGGGATATACCCACGGGTACTGAGAGAATTGGCAGACGAGGTTGCTAAGCCACTCTCTATTGTGTTTCAAAAGTCACGGCAGTCTGGTGACTGACTGGAAAAGGGGAAACATAACCCCCCATTTTTAAAAAGGGGAAGAAGGATGATCCTGCAAACTATAGGTCAGTCAGTATCACCTCTGTGCCTGGTAAGATCACAGGGCAGATCCTCCTGGAAACACTGCTGAGGCAGAAGGATAATGAAGAGGTGATTGATTATAATCAACACAGCTTCACCATGGGTAAATCATGCCTGATGAATCTGGTGGCCTTCTATGAAAAGGTCACAACATCAATGGACAGGGGAAGAGCAACTGACCTGAGCAAAGCCTTTGACATTGTCCTGCACGGCATCCTGGTCTCCAAGCTGGTGGAACAGGATGGATGGACCACTCAGTGGATACGGAATTGGCTCGACAGCAGCACAGAAAGAGTGGCTGTCAATGGGTTCATGTCCAAGTGAAGGCCAGTGACAAGTGGAGTCCCTCAATGATCAGTACTGGGATCAGTACTGGAAGGTAGCATCAAGTGCACCCTCGGTGAGTTTGCCAACGACACCAAGCTGTGTGGAATGGTTGACAAGCTGGAGGGGAGGGATGCCTTCCAGAGGGGCCTGGACAGGCAGGAGAGGTAGGCCCATGCCAACCTCATGAAGGTTAACAAGACCAAATGCAAAGTCCTACATGTGGGTTGGGGCAATCCCAAGCACTGGCTGGACAGTGATTGGCTGGAGAGAAGCCCTGTGGAAAGAGACTTGGGGGTGTTGGTGGATAAGAAGCTCAACATGAGCCGCCAGTGTGGTCTTGCAGCCCAGAAGGCCAACCGTATCCTGGGCTGCATCAAGAGAAGCTTGGCCACCAGGTAAAGGCAGGTGATTCTCCCCCTATACTCTGCTCTCGTGGGACTCCACCTGGAATACTGCATCCAGTTTTGGAGCTCGTATTACCAGAGGGATGTGGGGGTGCTGGAGCGAGCCCACAGAAGGCCTAGGAGAATGATCAGAGGACTGGAGCACCTCTCCTATGAGGACAGACCAAGAGAGTTGGGGTTGTTCAGTCTGTAGAAGAAAAGGCTCCAAGGAGACCTTATTGTGGCCTTCCAGTATCTGAAGGGGGCCTACGAGAAAGCTGGGGAGGGACTTTTTAGGAGGTCAGACAGTGAGAGAACCAGGAGAAATGGATGCAAGCTAGAGGAGGGTGGATTTACATTAGACATTAAGAGGAAGTTCTTCACCATGAGGGTGGTTAGACAGTGGAACAGGTGAGACAGTGCAACAGGTTGCCCAGGGAGGTTGTGGAGGCCCCATCCCTGGAAGCTTTTAAGACAAGGCTGGATGGGGCTCTGGGCAACCTGGTCTAGTGGATGGTGCCCCTGCCAGGCAGGGGGGTTGGAACTGGATGATCTAAATTTAAGGTCCCTTCCAACTCTGACGATTCTATGATTCTACAATATACAGAGCATTTAAATAAGGCATTCCCACAGTGGGATATAGTCTGCTCAAGCCTGAGCTGCTGTGTGCATTTCACTGCCATACTTCACAGAGACATGATTATTCACTGCTTAGTCACTGGGGCTGTTTACTTTGTAGATAAGAAATAGTTCAGAGGTTGTTTTTCTTCCAATCTAAGCATCAGCAAACCTCTGAGCCCAAAAAGTCACACCGGTTCCTGCAAGCTAGCAAAACTAAACCTTGACTATTTATCTGTATTAGGGAACTACTCTAAACCAGTGGCCTGAGCAGCAGCTGGGACCTTCCTGACGATCTCTAGGAGCCTGTGGCAGGAAAATGACAAGAGTATCCTTGAAGGCAGGGATCTTGCAGAACAGTACTGGGAAAAATTCATATGGGAGAGCTTTTTCTCATGCACGTGTTGTGAGTTAGCTTTGGCTAACAGCAGAACTCTCACCCAGCTTCTCAGTCATTATCCTCCCTCAGCAGGAAAGACGGAGAAAATACGAAACAAAACAGGAGTGAGAAAGCTTGTGGGTTGCAATAAAGACAGGGAAGTCACTTAGTAGTTACTGTTGCAGGTGAAAGGGACACAGTTTGAGGAAAAGTAACTTCATTTATTGCCAATTAAAATAGAATGCAATTACAAATTTGTGTGGTGAGAAGCAGAAAGACAAACATTAAACAACCACTTTCCTCCTCTCCTTTCCCAGACTCAATTTCACTCCTTCACTCCACATATCCTTGCTCCACACCCCAAACTGATGCAGGGGGAGTGGAGGCAGGGCGTCAAGGTCAGTACAAAGTGGTTTCCTCTGCTGCTCCTTTCTCCTCACCTTTCCTATGCTTCAACATGGGATCTACACAGACTGCAATCCTTCAGGTAAATCTCAGGTAAATTTGTGGACTGCATATTCTTCAGGAATATCCACTTGCCCTGGAGTGGTTCCCCCGGGGGCTGCTGCGTGAATATCTAATAATGGTTCCTTACACAGGCTGGAGGGATTATCTACTCTAGCATGAGTCCTCCATGGGCCAGAGTGAATATCTGTACCGCCATGGAGCACCTTCTGTTCCTTTTCCTTCTCTGACCTTACTGTTCCTCTTTTGTTTCTCACTTTGTTCCTTCCTCCTCTCTCCACCTGGTGTTTTCTGCCCTTTCTTAAATATGCTTTCATAGAAGGTTTCACCAGCTTCAGTGATGGTCTTGGTTTTGGTCTGTGGTGAATCTGCTACATAACAGACTGGAATCTGCACGAGACTGCCCCTGACCTTCGCCCTTTGTCTGTAAGTCTGCACTACCAAATACTTTCTGTGTATATCCAATACAGTATGGCAAGCTATATTCCCCAAATTCAGCTATGGAAATGGGGTGGGAGTGGAACTCAGTAAGGAGGAGAAGAGTGAGATTCTGGAAAAACAAAGTGCATGGGGTGCTCAGCAGGTTGATGGAGGTGGGAAGGGGTCATGTGTAGTGGTGATATCTCACACTGCTGATTTCCCGTGTCCCTGCATCAGCGCTGTTATTACCAAAGACAAAGACAGCTTCTGGGCAGGGCTAGACAACTAATTTAGCTGCAGAGAGCCTGCCAGGCATTCTGCCTCACTGCCCCAGGAGCAGCCTGCCCCACACAAATTTCCTGTGCTTGAGGTGGTGCCTAGCTGGCTCCAAACCATCTGGAAACAGGCTGTCTGCTCAAGACCTGCACAGGTCTTTGCCTTCATCTGCTGCTGAGGGAGTAGAGTAGCCTAAAAAGCCCTTATACAGCTGTCTAGTTTGGTTATCCCCTGCCCCACTGGACTCCTGGGTGCTTCCAGGTCAGAGCTATTTCATAGACTGACCTTTGCAACCTGAGGCTGTGTCGCTTTGATGTGACTGGTGTTATGAAACACAAAATCTTTTGTGTGCAGTCACTTATGTGCAGCATATGTTCAATCAGGCAGCAGGGAGAACAATTGCTCTTTACCTTCCTGGTTCTGGCTCTCTGAGTCAGAGGGATTCTCTGAAAGAGCAGCCTAGGAGGGAGAGCCCGCTCTGCAAATCCACTGAGGACAGAGTGGGCACAAGCTCTTCCTACTCCCCTTCTGCCTCATTTTGAGGTTTCTGTAAGATGGGACCTTGCTGTGAGCCAGTGGAAGGCCTTTTGGTTGTAAGGAGGGACTGAAAAATATGGAAGGGAAAATTAGGAAATACTACTGAGCCAGGAAAGACTGAGACTCCATCATGATTGTGTGTATGCAGGTCCTTTCTTGGAGGAAAGCACAGAGCCAGTGGCTGTCAGAGAGAGGGGATAAGTGAATTGTTGCAAATCACACTGACCTGGAGATCAAGAAACTAATTTTTCTAAATGAGCTCTACAAAAATGGACTGAAAATGAAGAAGGAAGGGGATGGCAATATGTAAATATGTAAAGAACAGAAGTTACCTACATGTGTACTTTTTTTTGGCTTCAAGGGAAGATCACCACACAGACTGGAAAGGAAAGTCTGGGAAGGTTGGTAGAAAGGACAGGAGGAAGTAGGAGTTCCAAAAAATGAGAAGCAGCAAAATTGCGAGGAACTTGATCTGCTCTAATTAGTAAGGTGGTCATCTGCAGCCCCCTTCAGCAAAATTTAGGCAGAACTCTGGGGCAGAGATGCATGATGGCATAGGTTGCTCTTGAGTATTTTGAGCACTGTAAAAGGCCTGAGCTGTTACTGGAGGTGCTGAAATGAAGAGATAATATTGAAGAGAACACCATTACCTGTGAACACCTGAAGAAAGCGATGGGATGGCAGGACCCCTGAGGTGAATAATCCTCCTAGATTTGCTGCATAACTGGGGGTATGACCATGCCCTACTCTTTGAAGAGTATTTATAATGTACGTTATATGATAATGGAAGTGCATTTCCATCTCACAGTGTTAAAGATACTCACCTCCTCAGCTCCCCATTTTCAACTCTGCTGTGTTGTTTGAGCCATGAAATCCCAGCAATACTTCCTTTTGGTTGAATCCCTGGACAGTTGCTGCATTGCTTGAGGAGGGGTGAGGCATGGCTGATTAATCTGTGCTCAGAGAGGCTGACTGTTGGGATTAGTGCTTCAGATGCTTTTAACATCTGCAACTCCAGAACAGCCCCAAATTCATCAGCCCTGGAAGCCGGAGTGTAGCAGCAAGGCTGGTAAGATCCTTGGGGTCTCTTGGGGGGTGGTTTCCTATTGAACTGCCACTGCCATGTAGCAAGGTAAGAGGGAGATGTTATGGGAAAGGTGGCAGCTGTGCCATTATCTTGGCACTTCCAAACCTGTTGTACTGTTTCTTGGCTGCATCTGTGATTCCCAAGATGGTGTTGTTGGAGGGTATTGTTGCCTGTGTAGAGGGAGCAAGGTTGAGAAGCCAGGGAGAGGGCTGGAAAGACCCTGCAGAGACAATGGAAACCTGTCAGTCCTGAAGACCTCAAAGTCCCAGTTCCTTGTGTTCAGGAGGTAGGGTGAGGATGGCCATGGGCTGTGGTAAGTCCCAGCCCTTGCAGTAAACACAAAGTGCTGCCAAATCAGAAGTAGAGAGAGGGAAGGTGTTACAGAGGACTTACCTCATGTTTTTATCTCCCTCTCCAAAATACCAATACCTCTCTGATGGTCTCCTTATCTGAGTTGGGCTTTGTTACTCTGGAATTCCATTCTTTCTCTGATTCTACTTTTTCCTGCACTATTCTTTTTAATTTCTTTTTATCACAAGGTTTTCTGAGCCTTTTGTTTGTGGAGGCAGGCAGCACAGGGGATGAGAAGAAAAATCTGAGCAACCATGCATGGGTTACAGCTGCAGGTAAGTCTCACCTCCTGTAAATCACAACTTCTCTCCATTCTTCAAAGTTTCCAGCAGTTGAGGGGAAAGAAAATACCAGCTCTACCTACATCTAGTGGGCCTGTTATCTGGGAATGACTCTCTTATCTACCACTCTAGGGGAACTCCAGGAAGCTGTTCAGGATTAAGGTCAGAGAGCGACTGAGCTCCTGGCTGAAGCTCCTCCACCTCACTTTCCTATGAACAGCCCAGCCTGCCCCCTCCCAATCCAGCCCAGGAAGGGATGGCTGGAGGCATACAGGGTCTGTCCATCTCATGAGTTAATCACCTCCTGTTCAGATGTCAGGAGGAGATGAAGCTGCTATAAATAGATTGTGAAGCCCTCATGGTTTCAGCTGTGATTCACACACATGGCAGAGAAGCATTAGGAAGAATTAACATTCAATCTCCCAGGCACTTTCCTGAGCACAAATGCCATTCTGTCCCTGTTGCTTAATCTCTTTGCCCAAGGGAGCTCAGCAGCACTTTCTGGAGGGTCTGAACAGGTCAAACGGACATGGAAACCCAGAGCAGGACTTTCAGGGAGCTAAAAATTGTCACTTCAGCCAGAGTGACTGAGCAGCACCTGCCCAGCGTACAGAGATGCATTTAGGAACATGGCAAGGTGCTCTATTCCCCTTTTGGTGGGCCTGAGATCAGACGGTGTGGTTTTGTCAAGTCACACACACACTGGGATGCCTGATCACAGCCTCTGGGATTGAGACAGCTTCTGGTGATGGTATGTGCATGGGGCTGGGGTTCTTTCTCCCTCTCCCTAACCGGTGTGAAGATGTTCCTCTGACTGAGCACCTCGCAGGGTCTGTGGTAGTCTACCTAGATGAGTGTGGTGGGGCAGGACAGTGTACTTGGATGGTCTTTGTGAAATCCCCGTTTCTTCTCCCCTCATCCTAATTTTTCAAAGCTCAGGGGAACAAAAATAGCACACACTTAACCTACCCATGGGAAGTGGTGTGCACATGTTCCTGCCTGTGTTTGCATTCATTTGCCTGTGTCTAAATTCTCGGTAGCCTCCATTCCTCTGCCTTGCTGTGTTTATACTGTTAACGCTGACAGTCATTGAGTGATGTTTGTGAGATGGAGAAACCAGCTAAAAGGGAGGTGAGGACAGGTTGTGGAGTGGGAAGCGTCAGGAATCTGTTTATAGGTATCTTTACATCTGGTTGTCTCACAGTCTCCCATATAAAGGGAAAGAGTGATATTTTTCCTGAGAGGTAGCTTAGAAGATAGAGCGTCTCAGGGTGATAAATATTCCTCACATTTTTGCGTATTTTGTGCCCTGTCAATAAAAGAGAGATCCGTGTCTCTAGCTCATAGCATTGCCATGATTTCACTGCATTGCCACCAGATTATGGGCCAGAGAACAAAAGAGACATTCAGGGCACTTGTCATCTGCAAAAGATAAAGGGAAGTTTGGGCTAAAGGATAAGAATTAGGTGTTGGTATCTTTGTGTCCTCAGTTAGTGGCCTAGGGAGTCCGGAGTTTATGAGATGAGACATACACCAGAAAATCTTTTCCATTCACCCTGCTCTTAGGGGCTCAAGGCTTCTCAGTGAAGCAAGGAAAATGGCAGAAAAATGGTCAGAGAAACTGCAGGTTGGTAGGGCAGTCACATTACTGTGATGGGACTAAATCCAAGAAAGTCATCCCATGCCTGGGATTTACTTTACTCTAGGGTAAAAGAGCCTCTATCCTGCTCCTTGCTGCAGGAAAACACCTCATTGCAGCTCTAAGCTTCAACATAAACTGAAGCCTGACAGTATGGGAGTGGTTAAAGAGATCTCAATACACAGATTTCTCCTTGTGTGGATATGATCTCCTGTCTGTAGGAGGGTGGTATATCTAAACCCAGCTGGTTTTGGTGTCAAAACAGCATTCCTCTATTTAGGAACACATATCACTTAGGATGGCATATGGACTGCTTGAGTGCTCTAACAGTTTAAGGTTTGAGTGAGTCTGCAGGTAACCGTATGGTCTTAAGCCATCTTTGAAGTTTTAATTATGTTGTGGAAGAACCCGAAGCAAGAAATTTATGTGGGAATGCCTGAACAAGCTAAAGGGCTTCAGAAATATTTGGAACATGTTTTTATTATTGTATAGGAAATGGAATTGCAACCTAGAGTTTCAGAAGGGGATAGATTCCCCAGTTGGATCCTTACAAAGTCATAGAGCCACATGCAAGACTGGAAGGGGCTCTGTCGATGCCCTAGTAGTGAGAGACAAGGCTCAGTTGACTTGTGGAAGCCTTTGCATGTATTGTCCTGTATCTCAAAAAAGAAAGAAAAGACCACGTGGAAATCTAAAGGGAGGATTTTAGTCTGTCTGTCCTACGAGTGAATCCAGACAACCTGAAACAGCTTTGGAATGTTGACCATATTGGATGCAAATATCAGGCCATATATTTTATACCATGAACGGCCAAACTTTCAAAAGCACCCTTTTTGACCTACAGTCAGTGAAAGAGCACAGCTCATGCTTGGGCACCTAATTGTTCATCAACTGTTCCTTATTTTTCTTCAAAATTTATATGGTAGTATCACCAATCTGGATGGTCTCCAGTATTGTGAGAGCTGCACAACCCCAAAATATTAACCACTATTCCAAAGCTTGGCATCTGTAAATGCCGAGTTTACAGATGGAACATGATATAATGGAAATTACAGGCACAGAACAGAAGGGTAAGGGCAGTATATGGTGAAAAATCCCATCATTTGTCTATAAAAGCTGGATCTGCTCAGGTGATGTGGCTGATGGCTGCCTAGAACAGATGCTGGACTCTGGAAAAAGAGGTTGGAAAGATATCCAAGAATAAGTCATGATGAGAAGGGAGGAAATGAATGCTCTACCAGATAATACTGCAAGCCTGGGCTTATGAAGTTCACCTGCAGGGAGGGGAAAAAGAAGAAGGAAGGCATGTTTTTTTTCTACAACATGGCCAAGAAGGTGAGGAAAGTAATATCTTGCAAACCTCATTGGAAGACAAGAATTTAATCCAGTTATTTCAATGTGGGCTGGTATGTACAGTTCTTATATTGTCATAGTACTGGAACTAGTCTGTGTTCCTGCAGTAGTTTTGCTCTCTGATATAGTGCATCTCTTTTACTTAGCTGATATGCATGAAAGGCACATTTTCCCTCCCTGACATCATATCTTTTCTGCTTCCAGCAAGCATCCAGCAGCCGAAGCCTCCTCAAGCTCATTGTTATGGAGGTGAAGTGGATTCACGTGTTGGTCATCTTCTTCTTCCTGTTGTCTGTTGCAATGACGGGCTGCTTTCTGTGGCAGTACAGCCTCCCCAAGGTGGAGCCCAGTGAGTAGTCATCTTTCATAGGATCTAAACTCACTGTCAGATACCCTATAGAGACTTCTGTAGTCCCAGTTGCTTACTCTTCCAGAATACATTGTCAGTTGAAGCCTATTTCCACCTCCCATCAGTCCCATGTCCATCCCATATTGGAATAGGCAACAACAGAGCATAGTGCCCTCTTCCAGCCCTGTTTTGTGTGAGGTAGAAACAATTCAAGACTGTCTCTTTCTCACACAGAAGTGTTCTTCAGCTTTGGACAACACAAACAAGAAAGATAGTGCTGACTTCTGGATAAGGTTAAAGATTTTTAGTGTGTCTATTGAAGTCATATATATTATCTTTGAAATATTTTCCAGTCCCATCTGTGACAGAAGTGCGATCAGAAGCTGTGCAGATGTGCCCCCGCTACCCTGAACCAGTACCACTGGACCACCCGATTCCCATTCTGAAGGATGCATTGGAGAAGGTCTGTGATGAGAAAGGAAAAGAGGAAGGCAGGGATCCTGACTGCTCTTCTGAAAGTGTTAAGTGTATTTTGCCCCTGAGCATCTCTGGGGAAGGAGGTAGGGAATCAAGGAAGTGGAGAATCTAGAAATAAGTATATTAGCGTCCTTCACTGAACATACAGAACAGGTCAATAAGCAGTCGTCTTATCCAAAGGGTAAACTATGATGAAAAGACATTAGTACTTCTCCACCAGAAGGTCTAAAGAGTATACTTTAGCACAAAATGATGGCTCTTGTCATCTTGTCTACTATTAGGTATCTCTTATGTCCTGGAAAGTGGGTGACTCATGTAACTAGTTCCTATTCATCAGTGAGTACAGTTCCTTATTACTTCACTGGCTTTCCCCATGCCATCATTTTAAAATTTAAAAGCTACTTGTAATTAAATTCAAGGAAGTGAATGGAGGGGAAAAGGAAGGGCACCTGCATCTAAATGAAACAGAGATCTGCTTTTCCTCAGTATGGTATGAGTTTCTGAAATTTTAATACTGTCTGAAATCCTGGTAGGCTCTTTTTGCAATGAGGAAATACTGCAGCATTGCCTTGGCTGTAGGGACCTTAAGTTCAGTCATGTTCTGAAAGGAGGCTCCTGATTTTGTAGACCGCCGTCACATACGACAGTTCCCATTTTTCTCTTTCTTATGAGTCAATTAGTCATAATAGAAGCTGTGTCACAGCTGCTTTTTACCCTTTGAATCTTTTCCAGCTCTAGTATACTCTCATGGAAATGTGGGAAGTCAGTACTTGTATACAGCATTCAAGGTGCAGGTAGATCAGGCATTTTAGATAGTAAAAAAATGGTGTTTTCTAGTTTAGTTTATGTTACTTCTCTAACAGTCCCTCATATTTGAAATATGGGTTTTTTTCTGCTGTAGAACTCTAAGCCAATATTTACATAGGAGCATCCATGATAACCTCAAGATCTTGCTCCTGATTGTTATTTTCCAGCTCACTGCCCATCTGTATGTATGTGTTGTGAAGTTAGGGTTATTTTCCTGTATGCACATCACTTTATCTACACTGAATTTCACTTGCTATCAGTTCACATTCACTTTTATGAACTTATTCACTGTCACTGTCTCAGGGGTTACTGTAGAGACATATTCTGTTATTCAATTAGTATTAGTCAGAGAGGTGAGGGAATGTGCAGAACACTGTGTTCATAGAAGAGTCACCTTCCTCCCTTATTTGTGCCCTCAGAAATGAAGTATACAAGCACATCTTTGAAGCAGACTGGCAAAACTATTCTTATTTTGCAGATGGAATAAGGCACAAAGAACCTGGCCTCTAGATGCTTAGGAAGACATAGATGTTGGAAACAGATGTTGGCATGAGCACCTCAAGAGTGTGCCTTCAGATGCCCTTAGGTTTTGTCTAAGTCTTTGGATACTCAAACCCACAATAAAAATCTTGCACTACCTTAGACAGACTACCATCCTGTGCCAGGACAGGGGCCCTGGGAATGAGACTCTGAATAGTACCAGATGTGATTATGTTGCATACAGGGAAGGAAATTTTCCTAGCCCATGACAGCTTGAAACAGGAGAGCGCAATTCACTCATGATTGAGGGTTAAGGAAATATTTCTCTTGTAAGGGTAAATAATTTTTTATCAGAAAGGCCTACCTTTTCCTCTGAAAAGTCTTGCTAGTGGCCAAATTCAAACACTGAATATTGGATTCAATGTCATTCAAGTCTAGAAGAACATCACCTGTTTCTGTCAACATTCTGCAGGGCCTGGCAGGTCTACATGCCAGACTATCTGAGAAAACTTTAAGGAGGACCATGCTTGCTAGCATGAGATCAGTCTGTTCTCTGGATGTTCCTAACCATACTAGATGTGCCACTGGGCAAATAACCACTAAAGAAGGACTTGCCACAAGTTGGATGTTTCCACTGCTGGCTGTCAACGCACCTCACCAGTCCACCCAAGGAAGAGGTCCTGAGGCCATGACTCAGCTGGGTCTTTCTTGTCTCAAATGCCAGTCTTGGAAGACCATTTCTTATGTCTTAACCTTTCTGTGAAAAAGATAACTTACGCATGATGGTGACATATCTTTGAAAACAAGCAATGCATTCTGCTTGTAGAAGAGGCATCGAGCACAGCTGGCTGATTAGGTTTACACAACCCTGGCACAACAGGGAGAAAAGAGCAATCATAGTTGTTCAGAGCTATTTCTCAGATTGCAGTTTAAACAGGAGTCGAAGCACTAGCACATTTCATAGCATATCAGATATAATGATATCTGAAAATTGGGATCTTTTTCATACGTCTTTGATTCTAAAATTACTAGTGCAAAGAAACTACAATTATTAGGGTTTAGGATTTGTTTTCAGTCATATAAGCACCATAGATGATAGATACATGGATGAGCACCACGTTCTCCTATGTAGTGGACATGCAGACTGAAAGAAACATACTGTAAAATTTGGCATAAGAAATTCAAAGGAACAGTACCAGCAGAATATTTTCTTCTGCAAAAATACATTTAGAAAAATTGCTTTCAAGTGCTTGAAAGTAAGGAAAGCTGATGGTCTGAATCCTCTACTGCCTGTGACTGACTCTCCATTTGGAAATTCATAATTTCTCATCATTCTCCAGGTAGATATGATGCTGCGCCAAAAGATTCATACCTCTGGTCTCCCTGCCATGTCTGCCATTGTTATCTACAATGACACTGTGCTCTGGACAGGCAACTTCGGGAAGAAGAATGGTTCGGACCCCTTCTCAGTGGTGCCCAATGAGTACACTATTTACAGGTAAGACAGATGTATTGCAGGCATGACAGTTATCAGATACACATATGGAGATCTGATCTGCAGGAGTAGAGCCACTGTCACAAACGACATCCTCTACTAGCTCAGGTCAACTGCAGAAACCCTTTTTGGGTTGCACTGAAACTTTGTGAGACAATGCTTCTGTCAGTCCCTAAATTGTCATATGCTTGTGCCTTACTGAGTTGTTTGCTCTGAGTTTTTAAATTTGTGTTTGATTTAATGAGGCAATATTTTAAATTGGAATAGCAGTAACCATTCTGAAGAACCTGAAAACATGCTACTCCTTACGCAGGAATGTCTCTACGCTTTGAGGATGCCTAGGGCACAAATCTGAAGAGTGGGAGCTAGCAGAGATTTTTGTGAACAAAAATCACAGAACAAAAATCAAAGGAGACAGCGCCATAAGATTTAAAAAAAATTAAAAGTCAATCTATAAAAAAGTTAGATCCAGAGCAAAATGGGTTTTGCAAAGAATATCTACTAAATGCATACAGCAGACTTCTATGCTTATTCATTCTCCCAGTGAAGTCAAAGCCATATTGGCCACTGTTTTTATGGTAGCAATAGAATCAAGCTCTTAGTGGGTATTAAAAAAAAACAACAAACAACCAAATACAAAGAAAGTGTTTACTTCCTTTAAAGATCTCTTTTCAGTGATTTACAACTGTGCTATATATGAAACAAGTTGACTGCATCCTGACTACCAAATGTTGTCCTCAGAATATACAGTTTTTGAAAGTTTCATCAGATGTGATTAACTGCTTTTTCCCTCTCTGTATCATGGTAAAATCAATGCATAGGTCACCTCATGCTATTTCTTCCAGAATCACAGAAAAGTTTGAGTTGGAAGGGACCTTAAAGGTCATCTAGTTCCAAACCCCCTGCCATTAGCCATTGGATCCTGTCCCTGATGGGCTTAAACCACCAACCTTTTAGTTAACAGTTGAAAGCGTAAATCAATTGCATCACAGAGACTCTCCCCAAAATTTATTGCCAGTCAGCATCATTTATGATTGGACCTACAGTGGTGTCTGATCATGTTTGAACGTCTGACTGGTCCTGATTAATGAAAACACTCTTGGCAAATGCTTTTGCCCTAAGCTGTCTTGCACCAGTCCCAGACTTTCACCTCTAGCAGCACAACAGGAATGCCCCTGGCTGTCGTGATTAACATGTAATTAACACAACCCCATGTCCAAAACCCTGCAAAACAGAACCCAAGTCCTATTCCAGAAGACCTTTTGTAAATTTGACTCTGTTCTGAAGTCATCTAAATATCAACTATGAATATGAATTCCAATAAACTACTTGCAACTTGTCATAGAATTTACAGATTAATAATTTACATCTATGTCATTTATGAATACTAAGTGAACAGAAAAGGTTCCATAGCTCACTGGGAATATACTATTGAAGGTTTTGTTGCAGTCCATGAAGGCCAGAGAGGATATAATTCCAAGATTCTAACCTGCATTTTAGCCATTCCCTTCTGAATTAGCAAATGTGTTGCATGCAACTCTATGTGCAGTGAGTCTGTTGGGTGATCTCACCTTTCCTCTTGATTCATGGGTTTCTTAATGCTTGATTTCTATAACCATTTGTTCCTTGATAGAATTGCCAGTGTCTCCAAGATCTTCCCCACCATCATGTTGTACAAATTGTGGGAGGAAGGAAAAGTCACGTCTCTTGATGACCCGTTGGAACGCTATGCCCAGAACTTTGTTATAAAGAACCCTCTGGGAAGGCTCAAGGAATCAGAACAGAGATACACAGCAGAAGGGCTCATTTTTTTGGATAAAGGCCCGATGTCACTCAAGCCATCACCTGTTACCTTGCGCAGAATGGCCAGTCAGCTCTCAGGTGAGACAACACCACTACCTTCTTGTCCTCTGCCCACCACTATGCCACTTGAAAGAGACAATGGAGAAAACAGACCATATGCCAGGGATAAAATATTGTTGCTGTTGAGGCTATTTCCTAGTAAAGGCCCTGCACCTTTGTAATTCCCAGAGGTCAGGCAGGACCTTTAGAAGCAAGCTGTCAGCAGCTTCATGAAGTGCTAAAAGGAAACTCTAGTCCAAGCCACCTGATAGGAAAGGGGTCGAGCTGCACTGTGGGCTGGGGGCTGTGCAAGGTGTGAATACATATTTCTTTCAATACAGTAGCATGATCTAAAAATCAAGCTCCAATTGCGTAACACTTTTTTGTATTCTAGTCTAGAACACTAATTTTTCTGAGGTGTAGATTTGAGGGTCAGAGTGATAGCAAACCTCTTTTCTTTGAACAGATAGACCTTGATCACTGAGCTAAATTTAGCTGACAATGTGGTTCCTGATCTGGGATTCCTGAGCTATTAATAGCTTTGTACTTACTGGCAGAAGACTATTAATCTGCTGCTACCTTCATCATTAGGTAACTCTTGTATCAAAGTAGAAGTTGGTCACATGACTCGCGAGAATTTTAACCTTCCTAGGAAATAAAGCTGCTAATACTTGATTCAGAGACTCCAGAATTTAATGGTTAAAAAGACTATGCTGATATCTCACGTGGCATTTTGACTGAACTCTGTAGCACCATTATTCCAGTCTAGAAAAAATGTCCTGAAATTAGGACCTAAGATCAAAATAACATGTAGGCAAATTGCAGTACCTCAGGACATGTTAAAGTATCACCTGAAGCAAGCCAATATCAAAATAAGAGTTCCCTAAAAAGGATATAACTCAAACAAACGAAAGTACAAACAAACGGTGGTAGCAGAAGGCAGAAAGAAAAATGTGTGCCTAGCCCTGCCCAACACCTCTCCCTGCAGACAAGATCTTGCTTTAGTCAACCTGATGATGTCCTCAGGGGTACCAATGCTGTCTGGTCTCCTCTGACTCTCAAGAGCACGTGAAGCTTGCCTGGCTGTTCCTTGCAGGAATAATGTGTGATGGGGCTGCAGCTTCCAGGTCTACTCCAGTTCCCTGTTACCTTGAGGTATTCCCTAAGAATATGTATAGGAAGCATATCTCAAAAGTGTACCTGGTCATAGCATATTTTTGTAAAGTACAGCCATTCTATTGCTTCTATAACTGTGCTGGATTTGTTCTCTTGATTAGCTTTTACATCCAAAAGTCTTTTATTTTTTTAGAATGTGGCCCAAATTTCCCAGACCACACCAGCAGGGCGCACCAAAATGCTTGGACCCTGACAATTTTGTAGAAGGAGAAGCACAGTTTCAAAATCCCAACTGAAAATCAAATGAATGTTGAGGTCACAGGGTACATTTCCTGTCTATCAAAACAGTAAAAGGAATAGGTTCCACTTAGCATCAAGATCAAAGCCACTGCATGAAATATTGTAAAGTCTGTTTTTCATCAAAATTCTTCCAGGGGAAACTGATCTATAATATAGTCTCATTACGTAGGCTTTTCTACATTGCATATTACAAAGCTCACTCCGAAGATTTTTCTTCTCAACACTTGATGGGCACATTGCTAGAAGGAAGCTCTAGCTTGTTAAGACTATGATTTTCAAATATATATGAAAGACAGTATGGGATGCTATTGTAAATTATTAACAACATGCTTGTCATGTCAATTAGCAACCTATGAAGTATAAATCAATGACTGGATTTTTCGTTCACAATCTCTGGTTTATAATTCCTAATGAATTTCAAGAGAGACATTGGCACTACTGTTATGGTGCAACATTTTATTTTCTGCCATTGTGTCAAGTAGGAAATGAAGGACCCTGTTTTCTACTGGGAGATGCTCAGTGCCTGTATTATCTGGTCACTCAGCTGCAGAAATAATGAGACCAGAAGCAGAAAAGGGTTCTCATTCCAGTTCAAATCTCAAGATCAGGCCAATTGAGAAAAGCAGGTGTTGATGCTACAAAAAAATAGGGCCTCATTCAGCTTTGCCATGATTAAGCACAAGCTCAGTAAGCAGATGATTGCAAGTAATTTTTCTGCCATGTATCCTTCCTAATTTCCTCCTAATTCTCTATTACAGCTAATTCTCTATTACAGCTCAGTGCTGTAAACTGTAACGTGAGGATTTCTTTTCAGGTGTAATCCAGGTTCTGGACTTTGCAAGCTGTAAATCCTGTGTAAAGGAGTTTCTGGCTGAAAGCTTTTTAGGGAATCCATGTTCAGTGCTGTGAAATTAAAAGTGAAAAGAATTTTAATTTTTCTACATTCAGAATTCCTGAATAAATGTTGCTTAATCTGAAAAAAAAAAAAAAAAGCTTAAAATACATTAGGCCAAACCTAACATTGTTCAGAGATGTTCCAGCCCTCTGTACTGAGGTGTAAAGAACAAAAATCTATTTAAAGGGTCTGTTACACACCTTTGTAGTCAAGGAAAAAAAAGCCACATGGCAATACAGACAGGGATTTCTGCAACACCCAATATGCTCTTGTCTTCTGAAATACACTTGGAGATACAGGGCACTTTAATCATTTATCAAGGCATTTGTGCTGAAGTGTAGCAACGCAGAGCTGGTGCTAGACTAGGACTTACATTTCCCAGATTCATTGGTCCATGACTTGATTACCATGTCCTGCAGTGCAATATGAACAGGTGAATGTAGCACATTTGCTATTTGTATTAAATGCATGCATGTTGTAGTTTCTGGTTTGCCATTGAATCTTGCCTTCTGCTCACTGTTCACCAGCTTAGAGTTTCCTGGACTATGATTTGTGTTGAATTGTTAACTTCTTCTTCCATGACACAGGTCTGCCCAGGAGGCTGCGATCTACCACCCTGCTGTGGAAGGGTAATACACAAGAAGCTCTAGCTCTCCTGAAAGATGATGTCTTGGTTGCTGATCCAGGAACCAGGTCAGATATATTCACTTATGGTATGTTATGATACAACTTATTGTCCATACACATATATTTACTGGGTTTGTGCTCTCCATTGATACTAGCCCCACCTGCAGTTTCCATGGCCAATGGATAAAAGACAGACATTCCTAAAGGAGCTTCAGCACTCTACCTGGCTGGAAAGAGTGACTGCTGGGGGACTGAGGGCTTTTTTAGAATGTGTATAGAGCCTGAGTGAGAAGCCTAGATGAGGCAAATTTAACTGCTATAGTTAGGTCCAATGAGCCTTTACTTGTGAAAGATGCAGATTTTCAAAATGGAAAAGAGTGTTGATTTAATTGGTTTAAATCATCTTTGATTTATCATGATATGTCTGTAGTGGTTTGCAAGTCTTCGAATTATTTACAAGTTCTATTAATATTTGCCACAATTTACATGGCCTGTTAAAAGTCAATTACCTGTTTTGCAAACACTTAAAAATATGAACAGCAGGTAGGGGAAAGCATTCAGACTAACTGGGGAAAATTTTCTAAGTCTAAAAGGTTCTTAAGGAATAGAATTACATTTTTAAATAATTTCCTAGGGTTGCACTATGGCTTGAAGTCTGTGGTCTTAGAAAACTCAATGGCTCAATCATGGCAACCTTGTATCAGTTCTGTCCCATGTGATGTAGAAGGTTACAATACATATTCTTTAAAGCATTTTAAGATTTTAATACCATTATCTTCTTTGATATTTATATTATACTCACCATTAAAATGCACAAGAACATCCAGAGATAGTTTTCCAACCTGTTAGTACTGAACATATTTAACTCTGTCTCCCTGTTCCTTGATTCATCCTTCTCATCCATCAATATAAAAACTTAGACATATTTTTCTGGATATGTTGAAATTCAGCTCCATTTCAGATATAAAATTTTAGATCCAGAATACGTTTTCTCTTAAAGTAGAAATATATATGCTTATCACGCTTTCATTCAGCTAGATGGGCTGGAAAACACTGAAGTGGCAACAAATTATGATCTAAATAGGCCTCAGTGACATGTGTGGCTTTACACAATAAAAGAACCCAACCAAACAAGGTTAAAAATATCATGAATTTTAAAAATGTGTTTGAAAAAAAGGTTGCCTATTGAAGTCTTCATGTCATTAAACTTCATTCAAGTACTTTACGAATAACAAAGACTGAAACACTTAGGTGTCTTTGATGATTGAATATTATTGGATGTTTCTTTGTAGACTTTTAAGTGGTTTTTAAGTGCTTTTACCATCTTAAGGTAGCTTAGGTGTTTAAGTGATTATACCATATTAAATCTTCAAAGAGATTTACTTGGGATTTTGAGACCTTTAAGGTAAGCACCTGTAACTCTCAACTCTGCTTTTAAAAAGAATGGCTATATTGTTTGTTTTACAATTATAAACAATGTCAGGATATATAAATATATAGGGTTTCGCATGACCATTTTTTTTAGTTTCCCAACTCCACCTCTTTCTTTACATAGTGATTAAATAGCTCTGCTGATGTTCCCGTAAGAAATTTCTCTTTCTCGACTTAAGAAAAAATTAAGGCAGCAGTATTAATTTTCAACCTGCCCTTCCTCCATCTCTCCTCTCTCTTTAGCATGTCATCTGATAAAATGAAACTTTTTCCCCAGAGAAGACAGACCTAGCCACTGGTTTTACTTAGTCATACCCATACTGTACCACTGAGTGAGGCTGATCCATATACATTCCTTTTCCTTTTCAGATGCCACTACAGCAATTTGGCCTTCTCACTGATGGCACACGTGCTAGCTGACCATGCAGCTGAGGGGCAATACCAGCACTGGATCTCAGAGAACATCTTGGACCGCTTGGGCATGGAGGACACTGGCTTTGACTTCACACCACCAATCCGCTCCCAGATGGCTGTGGGTTTCTATGGCAGCCAGCAGCCAGCCCCTCTCTATGACCTTGGCTGGTACAGGCCTTCTGGTCAGATGTACTCCACAGCTGCTGACCTTGCTAAGCTGGCAATGGTTTTCTTAGGCACCTACCACCGTCGTCTCCTAGAGCCTGACACAGTGAAGACGATGCTGACCCCCCTGTTTAAGTGCTCCTCTGAATACTTTGCTAACAAGACTGGCACACCCTGGGAGATTAACGAGCAATTGGGATATGATGTCATTAGGAAGGATGGAGACCTTGATGGTTATTCAGCTACTTTCTCTCTTATACCCAAGCTCCGTCTGAGCTTCATTGTGTTGATGGCAGGGCCCAGGCCTCAGGGCGGAGATATTGTGACTCAGACATATGAGTATCTTATTCCTGCCATGGAGACGGCATTCAGAGAGGCAGAGAAAAGCTTAATTGCTCCTCCAAGTCCAGTTCCATATGTTGGTTACTATACTTATTCCAACTTGACTTTCTATGAGATAAGAGTAGGACCTGGTGGGGTGCTGGTCATGCAACAGTTTGGGCCTCACGTGGAGGAGCTGATTCCTGAAAAGTACCGGACAATCAAGCTCCACCACCTGGAAGATCGTGTTTTCCAAGTCGTTTTTGATAAGGAGTTCCCATGTGTTCTGCAACTGGGCTCTGCCTCCATCTCACTGGAGACCCAAAATGGACAGCTCTTTAACTTTTATCCATTTGACCGCAAGGGTTTGTCTCCTGGTTTTGATGCACCAGGGCTGAACACATATAACGTGGTGCGTGTACTTCGTAAACCTGTATTCTATACCTAGCCCCTCCCACCGCCCCCCCCTTTCTTTTCTGACCTCTTCTGGGAGGTGGCTCCAAATCTGTGTCTTACCAGAATCTCCCATCTGTGTGGTTTTAAGAATGCCATTTAAAAGGAGAAAATGGTGGCAAATTACTCTTTTGCGCAATAAACGTGTCACGTCCCACTTCTAAAATGACTTTAATGGCTCTCAGTCCCCGGCAGAGCAGAACAGGCCACTTAGCAACTGGGGTGCCACCCAAAAAAAGAGATGGTAATGTGCTGAATGGATGGTGTTTGGATGCCATAGAAAGAAGATAAGCACTTAAGTCTCCACACTTACATTTCCTGTCTGATGATCATTGTGGTGACTGACTGGTATCATCAAAGGGCTGAAAATTGCCTATGTCTCTCAGAAAATCTCTCTTCTTCAGTCCAAGGGTTTCTCTAAGGCTCTTCGAAGCCCATGTAAAGAAGATTTCTCATATGTATTTGCCAAAAGCATTATGCGCTAGGAAATGGTACCAGCCTAATACTAGATCCTACTTGTGGTACCTGGGAAGTGAGGGTCCATTTATTTCCTGGGTCACAACAAAGAAACTGTGAGAAGAGCAGACAGCAATGTAATTATGTCTTGGCTCCATGGATTTCTGTGAAAGTGGTGGTCACAAAAAATATATATGGTAGCACTTAAATATAGAGGCTGAACTTTACTCCTTAATTCTGTTAGCAGGGCTATATGAACATATGCTGGTACATTCCAGCTGGACTCAGGTTTGTAACTGTCTCCATATATAGGCAAGTGTCTAAATATGTTTAAGTACAGGAATGCAAGGGAATCTTTATATGTGTTTTGGGCTAGGAGTCTGTATGGATACATACCCCTTGTGTTTATACAGGTATGAGGGAGGATGCTAAGGGAAAGTGCACTAGCCTAGGGAGCGCTACATTTAGGACAGGTGCACCTGCAAGTTATCTGCAAAGCCACAGGTGCATTTTACCTGTGCCAGGGAGGTTTAGGTTGCATATTAGAAAAAGGTTTTTCATCCAGAGGTTAGTGAAACAGTGGAACAGGCTCCACAGGGAAGTGGTTGAGGGAGAAAGGGTGACAGAATTGAAGAAGCATCTGAACAGTGCTGAAAGACACTTGGTGTGATTTTTTGGGGGTTGTCCTGTGCATAGACAGGTGTTAGTCTCAATGATCCTTGTAGCTCCCTTCCAACATAGGACATTCTATGATTCTTTTTCCCACTCAGTGCCAATTCAGGTAGGACAGATGTTATGTCATTAATGGCCAGCACCATATCAATGTAATGTGAACAGTGTCAGGCATGAATGCAAAACAGGGCAAGCACCACCAATTGAGGAGTCTTGGCTCCTGCAATGCTTCTTTCAAGTTTAGGACAGTATTGTGATTGCAGCCCTAACTGGAGCCTGAAATAAAAGCAAGCAAAGGGTCAGGGCAAGATAACTCTTATCTTAAAATTAATAGCCTAGCTGTGGAGTATCTCAATGGTTGTTCAGCATGGAAATCCTGAAGGAAGTGCAAAAGAATAGCCATAACAGCACAATCATAGACTCTTCAGAAAGTGCATGTTCTCCCATACCAAAACTGATACGAGGTTGGATCTGCTTGCAGAGTGACCTCCTTCTGCTGTTTATCCACAAAAAGTCTTGAAAGAGAACATATCTTAGAGAGGACGAGAAAAAAAATTTCCTTATATCCCTTCTCTCTTGTTGTCTTTCACTGTTTTTACTCTTTGCAGTTCTCCAGCTTCAGTTTTTGGTAAAGAGACTATCACTGAAGGCCTAGGAATGTATGATTTGCAAACTTGGTTCCCTGCCTTTTTTTTAGACAATTTCAGTTCCCTCATAAACACATGAAATAATGTAAATTTTGCCTTACACCAGTCATGGTTGCTGCTGTGCTGGTTTCCTCTGGAGTTTGTAGGTGACTACATCTCATACCTTGTACAATCTTATATATTCATCTGTTTAATCTGGGCTGTAGCAACAGCAATTATCTCTATGCAAATTCTTGCTGCTATCTTGTGTGATCATGCTTAGAGGTATGTAGGCTGTCAGATATGTTGCTCTATGGTTGATTTCCTGTAGAAATGCCTACACTTTGTCATAGCATGCCTAACAAGAGTGCTTTCTAGGCTTTGAACTCACAAGATATAATGTCTGATTGCAAGATATTTGAGCAGTCTAACCCTGGTCTTTATGAGTGAGGGTTAATTGCCAGCTTGGGGCTGTTGTTCTTGCTGTGAAACAGAAGAAGTGATTGAAAAGCTGCTAAGAAAAGCTAGGATTTATGGTCCATGTAGCTCACTGCTCAGGATGAAACACCACACTGGACTGTCTCTGTTTGTCTGATGGGGAGGCTAAGATATTTTACTTTTCCTTCAGTAATGCAGAAAATAACAAGTCTTTCCTTTTCTGGTGGGTTACCCTCAAACTTGTACACCAACATTTTTTGGTGCTCTTGTTTGTTCCCATAACAGCAACATACAGTTCTTTGCTATACATAGCATGAACCCACATCTGCAGTAAAGCTCATCTCACCAAACCTTGTGTCACACAGGGAAGGTAAGAGCTTCCTACACTGCCTCTTTGTGTGGCAGAACAATGTCCTTACCTAGTATGGAGAGGATAAAGGAGACCTTGGGACACCTGAATGAAGGATTTGGGAGAGGTTGTGTGTAGCATACAGGATAAAGTGGAGTTTTGGAAGACCCCATACTCCCCATCCACACAAAGCAACCAGCGTCACAATGCTAAGTTGCAGAATCACAGAATCACAGAATCATTACGGTTGGA
>VWZX01011871.1:0-12061 GCA_013399015.1 Galbula dea
GTTCGCGAAGCCTAGCCATGATGATGATGATGATGGTGATGATGATAAATTCTTCCATTTTATTCTGACTTATTAAAGCTACAAATTCTGCCTTAAAATAGGGGTCAATACTAAAAGGCAGGCATGATTCTGTGAACAATGTTCAAAAAAGCAACAATGTAATCTGAAATCAAATTTCCACATACACTGCAGAACATCCCAACTAATTTCCTGAAAGTGGCCAGCTTAAAAAAGACTATTCAGAGAACAGAAGGGCATAAACACTTTACATCTGTATGAAAATATATTTACTTGTGGTATTTATGATTCAAGATACACACCCTGAGGCAAAATTGCCGACCTTGTTATAGAAATATACAGCTAAAGTCCAAAAGTGCTGGTGGGGACTTCCACCAGGAAGCCCTGAGCCTAAATCAGAATCTGAGCCCCTGCCTAAATCAGAATTATCTTTTCCCTTTCTCATTACTAAATTACAGCTTTTGGATCTAAAATTTAAAGTATTCAGTAATGGAGATACCAGAACTATCTCCAAAAAATCTGCTTTAGGATTTTTCTATTTTTAGAAGCTCTGAGATTCATTATTCTTGTTCACCTCAAAATTCCCATACTGTTACATGAACTTACCAACTTAAGAAAAGAGATTATTTCCTTACTTGTAATAACCTTTCAATTTTTTGGAAGAATATAATAATATATTTCTGCCTTCCTTTCTAGGTAAGTCTGATTGATCATAACTACTCTGTCTTTTTTTATGGAGTATCCCCACACTTGGGTGAACAGGAATACCTGTACCTAGTTCTAACCAGCCATATCACAGGAGCAACTGAAGTATGAAAAACAGAATTCCATTTCATATTGGGCTCTGCAGGTTTTAGCACAACTTCTAAGGAGTCCTATGGAAGTTTAGAACACTCCTGAGGTACTCTATAGAGGACAATTAAAACAATTAATTATTTTGAATAACAGTATAGAGTCAGTATACCTTTAATTTTTTTAAAATACAGGAATCTGTGAAAACATGTTCAACAGAATGTATAGAGATACAGACTGTAAAGTATTATATTAAAATCTAGTACTTATTTCATTCTTGACTTATTCCCTTGTCTCTGTTAAACAGTAAAATATGTTGGTCAAACATATTTTCCAGCTAGAGTATGACAGAGACACTACATACATGTCCCTGAAAATGATTTGATGAAAATCTCAAACATATTTGGAACAATTGATTCCTTTATCATAAAATTATTTTTTTTAATGAGAACTATATATTAAATTACATGGAGAAAAACGTGGCAGGTTGCTATGATGCAGGTCCACTAAAACTGCATAGCAGACCATCTGCAAAATGTCTACCTGTGACTAAAGTTACTGAAGCAAAGAATGATATTACTCCTCTTGGAATGGCAAGACAGATTTTTGCCAAGGTTACATTGCTAGATGACTCAATTCTGGGCTTACATCATGTGCAGTAATTTAATCACTTCAGGTTCATCTAAATAAAAAGTTACATATCATGAAGTGTCGTTATAGGTCTTCCTCTTGCATAGACATTTAAATTTAAAAGAAGAAATTTATCTCAGTTTCTAAGAATCAACACACAACATTTAAGGTTTTAGCTAGTAAGAAACCATAAGGTTAATAATTTTTGAAAAAATAAGCTCACCATTTCCATGAGTCTGTTTTCTTTCACTGAAAACATCATCAGCTCTAATCTATACAACTCTTACTTCTATCATTTGATATACTACCCCCATTGTAGGAGAAAAACACAGGCCTAGAATGGGAAACAAGCAACTTGGGGAAGATTTAAACCCCATAATAATGGAGCCTGGGTAGGAATGGAAAAGGCTAAGATGTAGACACATGAAGTTGGTAACCATTATTGTATCTACATAGAGGCAATATTCAGTAGTCACTAGCAAGTCTTGATGTTACAGATGACACAAACAAGATCAGTGAGTCCAGTCCTTTGTATTTTGTAAAGGACTCTTTATTTAACTGTGAAGCTACTTTATCATTGTGGTTATCAAGTTTGTTTTCTTTCTAGGAGAACGAGAGAGGGAGACAATCCTGTTATAAAAATGAATTAAAATGACTCACACAAGATAGAACGAAGAAACAAATATAAAAAGACACAGAGCAAAGAAAGAACTAAGAATACTATGGAAAAAACTAGGTGGAAGAAAAACAACCAGGAGGAAGCATTTGTTTTTGCTATTTTTGGGATGTCACTTACACCTTAAAAAAAGCCCAGGATTATTTTTCTTTTAGGTAGCTCCACCACCACCATCCCCATATTTGTAGCCATAAGTTTATTATGCACTTTCTAAAATGCTTAGGTTTTCAGCTCTTACAATCTGTTACTGTAAAGTGCAAGCAATACAAGTGTAGCTATTCCTTTTGTTTGCCAAAGCTTTATACATTCGAACAGTGGGTCCATACAACTTGTCACTTCGTAGTTTGAGCTGGAAAACTTCTTTTTGTTTTTTTGGCATGCAATCAAGAAGCTGAAGCTACAGAGATAGATGTTAGACTGTGCCTGAGCCACCTGCTTCCCACTGTTTGGAACTTTATAAACAGGGAAAGTGTGATTTCAGAGTCATAGTCTAGAATTACACTAAGTTCCAAAATACATTTTAAATTATGATTCAAGACTTCTTGTGTTAGTAAGGATGATATGATAATACACAAAATTGTCAAAGCAAATTGCTCAATTTTAAACGAGCTGTCTTACGGCCATGCTCTTAGAAGAGTAAGACTGGCTGAAAACCTGCACTGCATGTCTCAATATACAAAACAGAAAAAATCTAAGCTACAATAGATCTGAAAAACACCATAAGACTGTCTACTCACACTTATCAGTGCTGTATTTGAGTGTCTTCTAGCCATTCATTAAGAAACATGATTTACACTCTTACGCCTGTTCTGTCTACTCCTAGATAAGCTGTATACAAAGTGGATTGTTTGGGTCTGGAATTAGTTGTGTGTTATCCTATATTGCACATGAATATACATCTTGGTCAGTGCTAGAAAAGTCAAGGTCAAAGATGTCTTGCATTTAAATTAGAAGCCAGTGAGTTTTGTGATGGTTGGTAGATCACACAGCAGTTTTGGTCTATTACTGACGCTTTTCCTACACAGAACAGAACTAGCACAAAGGAATTTCTTATAACATGACAGTCAGCATCTTCCAGAGGTCATCAACTATCCTAGCCCAAATAAGTGTAATTTGACACCTAGTAAAGCATAAAATCCACTTTCCAAAGGCATGTTGCTGGTCACTGCCCTGATTTTAGGGTGTTAAGAATAACATAGACAGGGGTCATTTTGTGCTATTTGGAAACAGTCTCAGTGCCTGGAAACATTCCAATAAACGGCAAGGGGTTGAGGGGAGATGAGAGATACAGGGATCTGGCAATTATAAAGTGGTATTTCATATATTTGGCTGTCCTGACAATCTGCAAAATACCCTTGCTATGTTTTCACCAATCACTAGAAAAAAGCTATTTGAAAGAACATAGTATATCAAAATAAAAGAATACAGAACTCATAGGTACAGTCGTTATCTGAGAATACCTTTTTATTCTTATACCTTTTTATTCTTAAAAAACCCATTTTTTTCCTCAAATGAAAATAAATTCCACACTTACAAAAAAAGAAATGTGATTAACTTGTCATGTGCAGCATCTGACTTTGGCGATACAGAAGGGCTTTTTGCTGCATTTTGAGCTCCATCTTTTCTCCATACAGCTGCCAAAACAAGATCACATTCTACAGTGCTTTTTTGCCTGGTTCCATACATTAGAAAAATCTTTGCTTATTTTACAGAATTTCTTACATAATATACTTAAAGTTAGATTAGATATGAATTGCTAGTGATTGTTCACTTTTACCTGATGGGCATAAAGCAAATTAAAACAGAAAACACGAAACAAATTAAAGCAGAAGTCATCAAATACAAAAAATAGAGAGCAGAGATAAAATAGGAAGAAAAAAAATGCAAGGTCATTTCTGTGGGTGATGTGTGACTTTGGACTTGCATCCAAAAAAAGCCAAACAAAGGGTATATTTTTGCCATATTTACACATGTAAAAAACTTTGTTCTGTTCCAATTATTGTTGCATAGATCTGCAGAATACTACAGAAACAAAGAAAGTATAAATATATACACAAACATCTATTCACACCTCTGGAAATAACCACTCAAATCAGATAAAGCAGCAGTAAATACCAACTTCCACCTAAAATATGAACTTTTTCAAACCTTAAGAAGTTCAAGTGACAGGCTTGCTAATCTGGTTTTTATTACTGTATATTTCTAAAATTCATTTCCTTCTTAGGTCTTATTCTGAAAAATCACACGAAGACAGGCACTTTCTAAAGGTTTTGCATGTCTTTGATTCTGGACAGACAGACAAAAATAGCTTATTTGCTTATGATCTATTAGCACATCTGATTTTAATATTTTTCCAGTTTGGTTTTAGCTTTAATCAGAATCTGTAAAGATTTCAGAATGTACAAGCCCCTCTGTTATTTTAGGCATTGACTCTCTAGTAATTACTACAGTATCTCAGGTTCTTTTAATGCTAAATATGTATCTCTCAAGCACTCTAAGCACATGATTGTCTGTCTTTTGCCCTTTACAAGGCAAAAAGCAGATAAACGGATACATTTCATAAGAGGTAAAGCAAAACACAAGTGAACAGAGTGCTTTTGTTCTCTGTCAAGTTTGTCCTACAATAACCACCTGCAATATTCTAGCTTTTGGTTTCATTCTTTCATTAAGTGTGACTTCTCATTATGTGACCATGTGTGAGATGTCCTAACTTTCAGTCTGGTGCTACAATCATGCGTGTAAAAACTTACTCTCAGAGACTATGTACAGATATGTATATATGTGTATAAAACGCATGCATCCTTCTCAAAAGACATTGATAAGCCACTTGTAGCTCACTTATCAGACACTAAAAAAGTAATGGCTCAGAAAAATAAAGTTACTGGATTTACACTTTAATGACCATAGTCCTCAACTAAGATAAACCATCATATGTCTAAGTCAGAATTTCACTGATTTATATGGGCCAAAGTCTACCTACATGCTTATAAAAGGCACTTTGTGTGCAAATCAGCCTGTTTTCTATCAGTACTATATCAATGAATTTTACAGCAATTTCTATTCTTCTAAGCACAGTTACAGTCATTAATAAAACCCTGATAAATTATGTGGATTCTTAATACAACAGAGTCCTATATTCAGGTGTTTTGCTTTACTTGCAAATCGCTCCTTATATTGTTTAAGAAATTCAAGTCTCCTGTAGCTTATTTACAAGGTCAGATTCTAGCTTTAATTTCTTCTTTCCTGTGTTCTCTGTATTGATAGATAGTTTTGATTCTGTATTGATAGATAGATAGATAGTTGAAAGAGTTATCCTGGAGGCCCAAGCTGAAACCCATATTAATCCATGTAAGAAAAGTCAACATAACAGAAAGAAAAGATGACAGGTATTGTCACAGACTGTGACAATCTGTGGGACAGGCCCAAGCCTTTGGCTTTTTCCCCTTCCAAAAGGATGCAATTAATATTCACTGTCAAGTATTACTCACAATTTTCTCCATGGCCATGAATAAAGACAGCAGAAGAGGAACTGATTCCCTTTCAATTGTACCAGAACAGATCACGTATACATGTATTATCTGGAAGTCCAACAGCGGAAAAAAACACTACAGTGATTATGGACTGTAACTATGGCAATTCTGGACCTCTTGTTAAGGAAATTAGACTATATTTGAGTTTATATGGAAAGGTCTTTTTTGCTAAGACATTTAAAAACACTTTGGCCTAGGTATCTACTGCTGGGCAAGTAGAAAACTAAGAGAAACAGGCATAACTTTGTATGCAAAATCTTTTAAAAATTACAATTTTAAACCACACAATGAAGCAGCAACAAGAAATAACTGTCAAACATGTTTGCAGATCTACTTTAGTTCAGAAGAAATATACAACACTAAAGAGAAGAACCATTAGAAAGAGGGGGATTAAACTGAAGTGTACATGGTCTGGAATTAAAAAAATTATGGACTGTGACTAGCTCACCAATTAACCAACAACAGCAAACATTGCAGACTTGGGCAGCTCTGATACACAAACAGTTTTAAGGGAAAAGACATACAAATTGTATGAGCAATGTTTAAGTTTATATAAAATCTACCAAAAAAAAAACCTCTGTAACCTGTATAACTGTAACACCAAATTCTGCTGTGATGATTTGTGTTGGAATACATTGAGATAATATACTTTTTAAAAAGTATTAATATTATGGCATTAAATTCGCTGGTGTTTTTAAGTCCATACTAACAGTGAAAAAAAAGAACAAACAAGGACTTGATCATCATTAATTGATTTGTGCAATTTTTATTTACATATGCTAAAAGATTCAAAGTTTTATTCAAAACTAAGTTTATACTAGGGAAATGCCAGATAATGTCCAAATCACAAGTTTATTGTTGGTTTTGCAGTTTTAGTTTTCACCTCCTCAGGCATGGAGTCATTTAAGGGAGTCAAAGGAATAGGAGAAACCCTTGGTTTTCCTTTGAAAAGGAGGTTTATTTAGCATTTGTACCTTCTTAGAAAAACCTTGAGCACCTAAAGGCAGAAGGCTCAAGCAACAGAAATCATAAAATCCCAGATGGCAGAACTGTAGAGTTTTAAGCATCTGAAAAAATATTGTACATCTGATTCCCGCAAAAAAATGTGTCCTGAATAAGGAAACAGAAATCCAAGTAAAATAGCAGCTACATTTTTGCTCCTTTGAAGTAACTCAAATTCTTGCTAGCACAACAGAAGGTGCCATATTGAAATGAATCTTCAGAGGCAAGAATTTGCTAGAATTTCAGGCATCCATATAAGTGTTCTGCATTATTAGAAGTGGTAGTCTAGTGATTAGGATTCAGCGCTCTCACCACTGGGGCCTGGGTTCAGTTCCTGGTTAGGGAAGAATCCTGCTGCTGCAGGGGGGTTGGACTAGATGATCTTTCAAGGTCCCTTCCAACCCATGACATTCTGTGATTCCAAATGCTTTTTTTAAAGTAAAAGCATAAACCAAAATAAACAAGAAAATAGAAATCTATATACAAGCCAAACACGATTTGCTCATAATTTCAAAGTTATGTGATTGACGACAGAAAGAAATTAACTGCTGCAGAAAGAATTGTAAGCACTTCTCCTTAATTTTCGTGGTCACATGCAATCTATGCACTCAGTAAAAGACAAAACTCAGAAAGAGTAACACAAAAGGAAGGATGATTTCCTTGCATTCTAGCACTTGAGTGACATAGACAAAATTTCTAATTTAGACTTTTTATGTAACTAAAGGCAATTATCTTACAAAACACTTTGCTATGATTTTCACAAAAAAATATGAGGCAATATCTTCACATTTCATAGGAGTTTTCTGAAAATAAAATTCATTCACATGAATCATTCTGACACTACAAAACAGAGTGTTATGTACCTTGTTTGCTATTACAGTGAAAGGATGTAAAGGTCATTTTTTTACAAGGAGCTGAAACAGTGGCTATGAATTGATAACACTGGTATGTCATGACGACAGGCCATTTTATTTAATTATTTTTCTAAAACAAGAGAGAAATCACTGGTATAGGAGTATTTAAAGTGATTCTTATGCCTTCTGCTATAATCAGCATGATTTTTTAGGGCATAGCACAAGTCTGCTGGAGCCAGAATCCTCTCTAAGCCTCCAAATTAGATTCCTTTACAGTACTCCAGTAAGAAACAACTGATCTTGTCAGAAAGCTCAAAGAAGATTTACAGTACTTCCTTTTAATGCTTTGCATCAACATGTCTGGAATATCTTGACTTAATGACTTAGTACGAATAAAGACTTGTCTTTCTAACCTGCTAGACAAGTGGCTATTCGAGATCAAAATGAAATAGGTAAAACCAGCATGGGTTTAGAGCTATTTACTATTCACTTTTTAGGACACTTCCTCTCCCTTGCTCTTACTCTGTATCTTACATTAAAAGATCAAATGAACTATTCAAACTCCAAAGCCGCTCCATGTGTCAGAGAGTCTTCAGAAACAGCTGAAATCTGCCCTGTGTCTATGTTGGCAGGCACAAGATTGGAAAGACAAATGCTGTCATAACCTCCACCCACTGGAATCTGGTTGTTGGTTTAGTTAACACATCCTCTGGCTCTTTGAACTGGTCACTTGAGAAGTCAACAGTTAGTCAAGTTGTCATGCATTCCTTATTAGTCATTTCCTCCCACAGCTGGATCTTCTGCATTCATGTTTACAAATCAGATGAAATTTTTTTTGTGCTATGAAGACAAACTGAAGATGTTAGAGAAGTATCTACTGTTCAGCTCTGCAGACTAAGTAGTTGTACTTTCCTTCATTCAAGCAAACTCCACCAATTTGCTCTTTGCCAGTTGTCACAGAGTTGTTAATGTTGGAAGAGACCTCTAAGATCATCAAGTCCAACTGTCAACCCATCACCACCATACCATTGAACCATGTTCCCAGGTACTACATCTACTCTGCTGAATTGCATTTTTTTTTGTTTGGTTTGTCTTGGTTTGTTTTTTGGGGTACATGGGGACAGCACACCGACAACAAATCCTCTCATCCCTTCTACATAATGTACCCAGGCAGGAATATCAGCTATTTTCACTGAAGGCAATACTTGAGTTATTTCTTGTAGCTTTCGCTTGATATTGTAGCACTGAGTGGTTATGTTTCTTCATAGAAAGAAAGATGTACATATAATGACTTTTTTTATCTTAATGCAACAGTTATTTTGGGGCAATATTTCCAGCTATCTGGACAACTGTCAAGACTGCGAGTCAACATAACTGCTTACTTTTTCTTATGCATATGAAAGCAGGCAAAGTGGACATGATACAGAAGAGGAATCTGGTAAAATTCTAGCCAAATCCAGCCCATTGTCAATGTTATTTCTCTAAATGCACTGCATTTCTTGGCAAAATTAATCTTTTCTCCCTCTAAGAGTCACCTAAAACATGCTCCTAGCTTGCCATTTTTGAATAGTATGTCAGTCTTTTCCACAAAGATCGTTGCTTATTAAACACAGAAGACTTAATCTGTCTTTTTTTATTATTTTTTTTCTCTCAAGTATTATCACTGGACCTATCTGGTTTTTGACAGCCCCATATAAATTTCATTCTGTCAAGATCTGCCTGGAGAGAATGCAGAATTACTTGGAGAAAAGCAGAATACACTAGCATTGAAACAAAAGCAGAATCAAATAAAAATTTCTCACAGGTAAATTTTGTTCATCTATTCTGAAAGGAAAATGCTTATGCATTGCTCAGGATATTTTTTACAAATATGCCTTTTAAATATTTAAAGTCTTTCTTTAGAAATTAGTACTACCTAATCATCATCTTTTTTGTGAAATATTTGTATTCTACTTTTATTTTTCGTACATATCATTCCCAAAAGATTAATGAACAGTATACACCAGCTGTGGAGTTCAAATATGTCCTGTGAGTTGGAAGAAATGAATCTAAGGCTCACACTTATTTTTTAGAATACTTAGCCATACACTGCACTTTGACTTTAGCTACAGATAAAAATACCATGACTCACTAATGCTGTTGGGTACCCAGAGACTGAGGAATCTAAGCATAGCACCCATGACAGAAAGTCTGACTAATGTTCAGATTGTACAGCACTTGCTTATACAAAATCAAACTCTGTAGTAGAAGCAGAGATGGTTTTCCAGGACAAATTCCAGTGCTTAAGCTGCACAACAATCTTTTTTTTCCCTGCGGTACTCCCAATTCCATCATTCCACTACTAATATTCACTTACTATTATCAGTCTATAAACAAGCTGAGAGATGCATGCTAACACACATCACACAATGCCCAACCATTCTGTATATCCTAAGTCAGGACTCACCCACCAAAAAATTGAAGAAAGACGAAGTTTCTCTACCATGGGGTGATTTATTGCCTCTGCTTTAACATGAAAAATGATTTTTCATATAATTAGTTTATGCTAAAACTCCTCAAAAGGCTTCTTCCACAAGAGTCTAAAACATTGTCAGTATTACAGGAAAACTAACTGACAGTTATGGGTTACACAGATGTAAAATCTTTCATTAACATTTTCTAAAATGGTGAAGAATCTCATATAATAGTCATGAAGACATCGACAAAACAAACAGTGATATTTACCCAAAATGCAGATTTACTGTTACTAAAATTACCTGGCACTTCTTCCAACAAAATTAAATTAGAAGTTTGTATGTCAGTCAGGAACATATTACTACACAACCTCTCCTTAGGCTTTAAGGAATATCCTTTCTAGAAAGATGAACCAAAACGTGTGCGCACTCACTCATAAAGAGAAAACCTCTTACTCATGGGTATCCAAAATACATGCTCAGCAAATAGGCGTGAGGACTCTCTCAATCCATGAAAGTATCCCTGGATGGAGTCCTGGTTAAATGGTAGGGTCTGATTGCAAAGCTGCTTGCTGCAAGGAGATCAACTCAAAAAGGCTCTCTAACAGGACTCCTTTTATACCCTAGTTGAAGGTACACTGTGGCAATTTTAATTAGTTGTAAGAAGAAACCCACACCAAGAGCCTAGAAAATGGAGGTGCTGCTTAATTATCACAAGGCACTAACCTGATCCTTATCAGACATCAATGAGACCTGACCCCCTGTTAGTTGTCTGTCGGACTTCTGTGTTTCTGTCTGATTTTTGTGTTTCTGTCTAAGTTTTGTCCTGCCATGGCAGTTTGCACCTTTATTTATTAGAGCATAAATTATATTTAGTATATTTTTTACTAGAACTCTTCAGTCTTTTCAATGAATAAGAGCTTCGATGCGAAATAATTTCATTGCTTGTAATGACAGAGTTGCATCAATATAGATGTCAGTTTCATTGGTGTATATTATGAAGAGGTACATGTTGCAAAGTCATCTGTTTGCACTGTCAGAAGTATGAGGTTTTTTCCCAGAGTTATCTCATAGCAACCTTTTTCTTAGTTCCAGATGATACTTGTTTTGAACCAATCTAATAAATATTATACAGCTTTCTCCACCTACATAAAAATGGATTCACTGCTTGACACTGAATTTCTTCTTATGTGTTTGTTGCCAGTAACTAAACGTCACAGCTGAAAAATATGTCTATTGACACTAAGTTGACAACAGAGGATTACAGTCACACGGAGGAGACACATTTTGATCAAATTCACATTTGTGCTAATGATTTCACAACTGCTGCTGCTGTGCTTAAGTAGTTATCTTTCTTGTGGTCCACTGTACTCTTAGGCTTATTTCCAGTAACCAACTCAAACTGAGTCATGGGACATACTTGCCCAGCAGATGGAAACAAGCAGAAGGAGGAAGGAGGTATGGTTTCCAATGCTTTATTTATAAGACCGTCCTTTATGTCATCAATATCCGCATTCTATTAACATATGGTTTCAATTTTGCCTTTGCGATGTGGTTCACGCACTATAGTCAAAGCACATATGCTGCAGTTGAGTACATTTCACTTTATATTTAATCAAGTAAGAAGGGGTACTATAGCAGTTTCTGTGAAAGCTTTAGCAGTTTACTAACCCGCTGTTCCTAATTTTTCTCAGAGGTACTGCAAAGTTTTTCCATTACATAAAAGCAAATTCAACCTCTGGTACAAAGGATAATATACATGAAAAATAGAACATACTCCAAAGTGGTTGTGTTTTTAGTTATTTATCTAGTCACTGTTTAAAATTTGCATGTTTTAAACTAGTATTCTGTCAAAAAATTGTTTGAAAGAGCAAGAAATGAGAAAGCAAACATGAAAGAGAACTATTAGTCATGAATAAATCACAATCTTAATACATGTTCTTTCATTTCATAGCATATACACCATATCCAGGTTCATGGCCTGAGAAGAGCCTTAAGAAAACATTTAGAGCATGAATTGAAACAGCAAAGGAACTGAAGAATCTATTATTAATATGTTCGAAGAAAATGAGATTGTGGTGGGTTTAAGGGCTCCTCCCAGCCCCC
>VWZX01012031.1:0-13066 GCA_013399015.1 Galbula dea
CTATGCCTACCACTGGGGTTGAAGTTACTCCATTATTTATTGATTTAGTTTTTATTTTAACAGAAAAAAGTGCCAACTGTGGACATGAAAGACTGTAACACTACATGGGGATCCCTGTTGCCACAGTGGTGTGCAGAATAGGTTTTTGCCATGGCTCATTTCCAAATATGCTCTGCTTCTTTCTACCCGTGCCCTATTTTCCGTCAAGAGAGACTTGAATGTGCTGGAGTGAGAACCAGGGTTTAAGGGGCAGGGCCACGAGCCTTGGAAGTGCAGTTTCAGGAGGAGGTGTTTGGTGGTTCAGTTCTTAGGGCTTGCTTTCCCGTCAGCATGTTTTGTGCTGCTAAGCACACATGGAGAAAAAAAAGCCACAGGAGTACGTTGTTCCTTGAGGATTTTCAGCTCTGTGCAATACACTTTTGTAATGTTGGGGAGTTGGGCTGCTTGGTTTGGTTTTAACCCTGTTTCCCTGAGCCATAGTTGTACTCTGCCAGGTGCTACCGGCTGCAATCCACTGACCCTTCCCAGATTCTGTGTTGTATTTTTCCCCAGGCACGCAGGGGCTCTTTACCTGAGGGAGGCACCAACCTTAGCCATGGACCAAAGTCTTTCGAGGTTTCCTCCGTTCAGCTTTTTGGCGGTTGGCAGTCGGCAGTCCCGGCACCTCCCCCTTCCCTGCAGTTCCTTTGCAAGAGTGCCCGTCCCTATTTACTTCACTGTCCCCGTTGGTTGCCGCTTCCAGCCCGGGCGCAGCCCCGCCAGGCCCCGCCCCTGCTGTTCGGGCTCCGCCCGCTGGAGCCACATGACTCAGTGTACCTCCACGCAGCTGCGGCCTCTTGAGCCTCGCAGGCCGCCGTCACAGTGGGCGGAAGCCGGGCAGCGAGGAGGGCCGCTCCGGGGCTGCGTGCGCCCGCGCCCGCCCCTGCGCCCTCCTCTCTCCTTCCCCCTGCCCTCCTCCGCGTCGATGGCGGCGGCGATTATGGCGGCGGAGCAGGAAGCCGCGAAAGGTGGCGGCAGGAACCGTGGCGGCGTGCAGCGCGTGGAGGGCAAGCTGCGCGCCAGCGTCGAGAAGGGTGACTACTACGAGGCGCATCAGATGTACCGGACGCTCTTCTTCAGGTAGGGCCCAACCCGGCCCGGCCTCTCCCCCGCCCGGCCTTCCAGAGCCTTCCCACGCACTCTACTGTGCTGCTGCCCGCCGCACCCACGCCTGCTCACCATTGGCCTCCACTTCTGCTCATTTCCGTCTCCTGCTCCCTCATTGGGCCTTGGGGGGGCGGGGTGGGGCGGGTACGTGCCATGGAGGGTAGGGTGAGCGGCGCCGGCCCAAGCACGGCCCAGGCCTGGCTAGGGGGTAGCGTGCGGACCGCGGCTCCTTATGGTTCGGTTCGGTCCGGTCCGACCCGACCCGACCCGGCCTTGCCGCCGCTGTAGGGGTGCGGCTGCTATGTGAGGGAACTTGAAGGCGGCGGGGAAGCCGCAGCTCGCCGAGGTTTGAAGGTGAACTGCGGCCGGACCCGACAGGCCCGGCTGAGGGAGGAGGAGGCGGCCGCAGCAGCAGCTGGGCACGCTGGGGGCTGCCTGCCGCCGCCTCCAGGGAACACACTGTCCCGTGGACGTGCATGGGGCGTGTTGCATCATAATTCCCAGAGGTCACGGACCGAGCTGAATTTCGTTCCTCGTCGCCAAACCTCTTAGCGGCCACAAGTCCCGAGGAGGCCGAGTAAGGCCCTCCCATACCGGGCGGGCTTCGCTGTGTGCCTCCCGGGGCAGCTCCCGGGGGCTCGGTTTGGGCTCTTCCCATCTGTCTGACTCCAGGACCAGCCATGAGCAGCTCGAGCAGATGTTTTCTCAACATTTGTTTTGCCAGCTTCTTTTTAAACGTCAGCCTGGCTGCGAAGTAGATTGTTTCAGGGTTTGGCTTGATTGTTTCTCAGCCAAGAAACAGGGATACTTTGCTGGATGATTATCACCCTTTGGTGATCCTCAGCTTTGGGGAGTGCAAGAATCTCCTGCGAGGAGTTTTATTGGAGTGTATTCTAGGTGGTGTAATGTATGGATACATGACAATGACTAAGGAGAGCAGGCCTGGACATTTTTTCAGAGACATTACTACTGTGTTATGTCATAAGAAACTTACTGCAAACCTTTTTTACATTATTTATTGTGTTTTTCACATCCACCATAACTCGTGGTGGTCACCATTTCATCAAAGTTTAAAATGTAGACCCTTGCTTTCAGAGGCACAGACTAAATTATTTCTTCTCTGGGCTTCCTCAGTTTGTCCCAGTTTTGTTTACTTGTGATTCTGCTGGAGGAGGACAGGTGGGAAAAAAACTGCCTTCTGAGTCTTGTTAGCTCTCTTTTGTGTCAGCTGTCCTTGGAGCTCCTCTGGGTTGGAATGACGACAGGCCTGTGGGTATCCTTGGAAAAATAGCAGCCAGGTATGTGAGGAAGAGAGTCCTTAGGGGTAGTCTGTTTCTGCCATTAGCGTATGTTGGATAGCCTGCCCTACCAAGCACCATTGCATTAAAGCAGTTGTGTTCTGCCATAGCCTTCTGATGGGATCAGGAAGGGCACCATCTAGGCCTTAAGGCTTAAGATGTATTCAAGAAGAAGTCCACATTTAAGACAAAGCATGGCCTATTTTACAGTAGGGATTATGTGTTGTAATGGCTGCACTGGTGGAAAGTGACTTGGCTCAGCAGGTCGCTTCTTATCCAAGTCTTCTGGATGTGTTAACTCACATACTGTGCTTAAGCCTCCCTGAATTAGTTTGGGATCAAAGATCTTGCCTTTTCTATTTTAAATGCAAGAGAAAGAACGTGCTCAATTAAATGGAAAGGTGACATTTGCATAGCTGGGAGTAGGGTTTCCTTTGAGGCAGAAAGACATAATGAGACTGTGAAACTTGTTTGGAAAGTCATTGAGGCCAAATAAGAGTCCTGGATAGTCTTGTCTGTCCTCTCTATATGTTAATGTCAACAGTTTTCCAGTGACACATTAACACAGGGTGAGATGATCCTGGCTGCAGAATTGTGACTGGGAGAGCCAATGCTTACTTGATTTATACAACACTGGCCCATAAAACATTTGTTCTGTCATGAGTTGTGCTTTGAACTTGAAATCCTGACTCAGACTTCCAGAAGTCATAAACTGAGACATATTTGAGGGTGGTGGAGGGGAAGAAGTGGAGGAGGAAAGATTATTGTAAGCCAGGCTCCTGCAGACTTCTTATCCTTCCCTGTGATCCACTGAGCAGGTGGAGAGCTGCTGTTCCTGCCTGACCCTGAGCAGTGAGTCCTGTCCTCCTCTAAACAGGAGTACCTGGGCCAGTGTTGTTAGTGTGTGGGCTAGCTGGCTGGAATTCTTCTGTTTGTGATTTGGAGATGGATTCAAACTTCCAAGTTTAACATCTCTGCTGTAGTTTTAACATCCAGGTAGTTAGACTGAATCTCTTTTCCTGATGCCTGTAGGCACTTTTTCTGGTCTGAATGATCTGTTTCAGGATTTCAGTTATGGAAATGTTTTTCTCTTGTTCTGAATGCCATTCAGATCAATGTAGTGAGTGCTTATTTTTATTACAAACATTTCTAAATAAAAGGTGTTTAAAAAACCCAAGCAAACAACCAACCACAACTACCTTTAAGGCATTTTACACTGTAAAGCTGTTTTCATTATCTAACTCCCAGATTGCCTTGGGAATTGACTGGCAGTAGAATTTGTGGCAATGGATCCACACTGAGATTCAGAGTCAAATACCTAGAAGCAAACCTGGACATGAGGCCAGCTATAAAAATATGGAAGCTGCTGGTCTGTTTGGCTAACGTGGGGAAGTCTCATGGGCAGCACAAGAACATGGTATCCACCATTTGCTTGGTTTACTGTGAGGGTGCTGAGGCTCTAGAACATGTTGCCCAGAGAGGCTGTGGTTACCCCTTCCCTGGAAGTGTTCAACACCAGCTTGGATGTGGCTCTGAGCAACCTGTCTACTGGAAAGTGTCCCTGCTCATGGCAGGGGGGTTGGAACCAGATAGTCTTTAAGGTCCCTTCCAAATCAAACCATTCTGTGGTTCTGTGGGTTTTTTCCCCACTGGTTAGTGTGACCCTCTCCTTGCCCACACTGTCCCACTGCTCCCCAGACCACTTCTCTTCACTCCCAGAGCCACTGACCCTCTCTGTTCCCCTGCGGGGATGCTCACACATGGGTCTGCTCTAGGAGGTGGCCTGTAGTGAGGTTGCTCTGACTGCTGAGAACAGGGAGGGATGAAGCAGGGGCACAGCACGACCAGGTATTGTAGAGAACAGAATGAGTACTGCAGATACTAAAGCGGTGTGGTAGAACTGACATCTTATCTTAGATATGAGTGAAATTGGCTGTTGCTATTCACTACTCAGAAAACAGGCTTTTTGAGAAGCAGTTCAGAGACATGGAAATTGGATACTGTATCTGCTGCCAAACCTTAACTGCTTTTATAGGAAATGCTGCATTTATAACCTATGAGCTGTGACTATGTGAGACCTTTAGTTAGCAATAGTGATGATGTGCAGGAGGCTGCAATCATATGGCAAGAGGCTTTTACTCTTGAGAAGCAAGTTATTTTATTCATTTCTTGGTGAATTCTTAAGTGTGGAAGGTGGAAGCTGCAGCAGGTGTGGTTTGAAGCATTGTATTTGAGAGACCAAACTTGTTTCTTTTGTTAATAAGTGGCTCTGTAAGTGCTGCATGTTAAATCTTGCTGACTGTTCTTGTTTTACTACTAGAGCCCATCAGAGACAAGCTACTTTGGTTTAGCAGAAGACTGGTATGTGGCTGTTTGTTTCCTGGCATAGAGTGGTAGTGATCAGAGAGGCTTAAGCCAGTGGAAGGGAGACGGTGGTGGTGAGGGAGAGGGCTGGGGTCACTTGGGCAGTGCTGGGTGTGCCAGCTGGCCAGGGGTATTCTGAAAACTGTTTCACTGGGATGGCTTTGGTTTTGGTAGAGGCTCTAAGGTGATGGTCTGAGTGTTGTTGTTCAGTGCATTGGCATCTTTCACCGAGGTGAACTCCTGGGGTCGTTTCCTTTTCTTTCTTTCAGCCCAAATCAGGTTTGAAGCTCTCAGTTTTCATTCTCACACTCTTTTGCTTGTATTCCATCGAGTCTGGAGCAGAAGATAAATTGTAGCTTGCAGCTAAAGTTACATCATTATTGAAACTAAACTGATTTAAAAATAAATCTCTTACTACCTCTACTTTAAATGTTTGTGATACCAAATCCTTTAAATGTAAGGAACTTTAAGCATACACAACTTTAGTGTTCATTTTAACAAGGCCTTGGTATTATTTTCAGGTATATGTCACAAGGAAAACATGCAGAAGCAAGAGAACTCATGTATTCAGGGGCTTTGTTGTTCTTCAGTCATAACCAGGTAAGTCACTGGTTTTTTGTGTGTGGTTTGGGAGCCATGGGGGTTGTTATTCCAATGAGGGGTGAATGGTGAATTCTCAATGCTAAATGTTTGGGGTAATTGTTTTGTGAGGTTTGTTGGGGTTTTTTTTAGTCTCTTTGTTGAGCCTTTCTCTGCAAAGAAGGATTATGCCAAACTGGAACATAAACCAGAAGTGTTTATGAGCATCCAAACAATAATCATAACCACATTTGTTTGTTTTCCTGGAGGCTTCTCTTTTGATGCCATCAAATGACTGATTTTTTTGTAATAAGGGAAAGTTGAGACTTGGTACTGTGTCTAGCTGTAGATGTTGATAAGAGTATTCAATCTGCCTCTGAGAAAATTCTGGTTGATGTTTTCTTTTATGTACTGCTGTGTCCATCACTACCAGTGTGTCTGTTTTATAGCAAAACAGTGCTGCTGATCTGTCCATGCTGGTTTTGGAGTCTCTGGAGAAATCGGATGCAAAAATAGCAGATGACCTTTTAGGTGAGGTGACCTCTGTACTCTGAGGGTGTCTAGATGTGTTTTCACTTCACAGTGACTGTTGTTAACATTCTGGAAACCTGAAATCCTTTTTGTATGCTCACCCACATGGCTAAGGGTAACCTTCATCCTAGAGATGAACTGGGGGAGACTTTATTAGAGAATTATGATTCCCAGTAGCTATGTGGGTATGCTTAGAACAAACATTGCTGTCTTGGGGCATTGTCCTTTCCTCAGTGCAGCAGTAATGCATTGTCTGCACAGTAATTGATGTCCCCAGGGCTTTGGTGAGTGGTGGTTTCCCACCCTAGCAGTGTGGTAGTGTGCACAGTATTTGTGATTCAGCTGTTCACAAGGAAATCTTTCTTGTTTGACTGGGAGATTTGATAAGGAGGCAATTCAGGGAGACCTTCTAAGAGCTGCCTGGCCAGACTACTGCTGTGTCAAAGCTCAGGGCTGGGCTGGTCACTAGGGGAGTGACAGGCATTCTTTATTAACCCCTTTCCTTTCCCAGGGAGGAAGAGAAAGGGAATAAGGGAGAGAGATTTATGATTGGAAAAGAAAACTAAACCAGCTTTAAAGAAAATAGTAATATATGAATATTGCTGGCTGATAGATGCAAGATGGATTTGATGTATGAGAAGGGACTGAAGTTCAAAGTCACTCTTTTTTAAGGTGGCTTATGGAGGCTGTTAAGGAAGCTTACAGACACAATACACTGTACCTTAAATGTTGTATCTTAAAGGTGCACTAGAAGCAGGAGCTCATCCTGTTTCTATTAATGCTAAATGTTTATGAATCTTGTTGCTTCTAGAAAACTTGGCTAAATTGTTTAGTTTAATGGATCCAAACTCTCCTGAAAGAGTGGCTTTCGTGTCCAGAGCACTAAAATGGTCTAGTGGTGGATCAGGAAAACTTGGACATCCCAAACTACACCAATTACTAGCAATCACCCTGTGGAAAGGTAAGAGAAATCAACTAGCTTTTCTGTATTTTGTTTTGAAAATAATGAGTGTTTGATATTGTAAGAGGTCTACTTTGGAAATAATCTAGGGAAGCTGAGATGGAAATGATTGAGCTCTGCTAGTGCCTGATTTTTGCAGTAACTTCAGTTTAATGTTACTAACAAAAAACCTCTGTGGCTGTAACTCTGTATTAGTGCAGGCCTGAAAACACAACTGCTGTAAAGCTCTCTGTAAAAGGGAGGTTGATCCTTTAGGCATTGAGGTAGTTTCATTGATTCATTAAGAAGAAGATTGCTGGGGAGCAAGGCTATTCTATTGTGGATTGTTTTTTTCTTTTAAATCCTGGATAAACAGGACAAAGATTGAAATACATCACCTAGAATCCAAAGCTGTCTTGGATCTGTAATTAGGTCCTTTTTGAGACTTTGACCAGCAGGCTTGTCCTAGAATGAATACTGTTGCATTTGATTTATGTGGGATTTTATCATTCGTGATGGGATGCAAGATAAAACAAAAACTGCACTAAATAATTATTGTAATTGTGGCTGGTAGCCAGTTTTTGAAGTCTTGTGTTCAAAACATAACAGAGGTGAAAACAATTGACTAAATGCCATCTCTTCTGTGGTTCTCATGAATTAATAACTCTGCAAGATGATTATTTATTTTAATATTTTCAGTAGCTGCAAAGTAATGATAGTGGTTTCATACAGCAGTCCTGACCCTCAATGATCAACATTCCAGCTTGCTGCCTTTCTGCATGCCATAGACAATCCCATAGCTGAGCATTTAATCAGAGCATTTCAGTTAGAAGCTGAGACACCATTAGGATAAGAAACAGTTGCATTCTGAAACTAACCCATTCCCATTTTCTAGCTGTCTGCTCACTCTGCTTTTGAAGAGCAAAATTTGTACATTTCATTAGTCTGAAATTTTGGAGAGTTTCATCAGAAAAGGCCCAGATTTTTAAAACAAAGTTTTAAATTCCAAAAATAAGGAGCTGTGCAGTTTTGATTTGTGATGGCAGTGATTTTGCATGATGCTTTGCTTTGAGTTATGTTCTAACAAATCACTGCCATTTCTTACACCTTTTTTCCCTGAATAATTGCTGTTCTGTTCAGCAGATGGAAGCAGTTTTAATTCTGATAGTGAGAGTGGGCTAAGCTGAAAATAGGAAATGCTTCTTTCTGGGCATGGAGAAAGAAGGAGGATGCTGAAGGTGCTATTTGACTTCTTGGTGCATATGGTCTAATATGGAACTTTGTGATTCTTCCTCTAAGCACTGATGATAGCACATGCAGTTAGGTAAAATGATGTGACTGCAGCTCAAGCTGTTTGTCCCAGCAGTAGCTGTGTTTGGTGGCATTGAATTAACTGTATTTAGTAGCAGTTGTTCAAAGACATATGGGTAACATATTTATTATGCCCCTGTATAAATTGTCTGTAACTTACAAAGGAAAAAGCTGACTTTCTTTTTGCTGCTTGCCTTGTTTATATACCCTGTGTGTAGCTGTTGTCCTCTTACCTGTTGTACAAGCCTAACAAACATGATTTTATGTCTAGGTATGATGAACTGATTTCTTAAAAACCATTTTCTTTTTCCTTTTGTAGAGCAAAACTATAGTGAATCTCGGTATCACTTCTTGCACTCCACAGATGGCGAAGGATGTGCAAATATGCTAGTAGAGTACTCCTCATCCAGGGGCTATCGCAGTGAGGTGGACATGTTTGTAGCACAGGCAGTACTACAGTAGGTGTCAAACCTTTTTATAACTATTTTGCTGAAATTACATGTGTTTGAGGCCAGTCTTAATTTAATCATGATGATTGTAGGCTGACCATGCATTCTTTGAAAAGAAACTCACTGTGAAAGTGGCCAGAGCTTCTGAAGCTCACTTTGTGTGGTAACAACAGGAGGAAACCATCTCAAAACTGGTGTTAAGTCAGCCTGGGGAGAGAAGTAAATAAAAAATAGTTAAAAAAAAACCCCAAACCCCCAAAACCCAAACCAAAAAACACAAATGAAAAACCAACACAACAGACCCCAAAACACAAAATCAACACAAAATCGTGGTAATTGCCTGAAAGTTTAATGTAATCTCTTTGACCCTGAAAGCACATATCTTAGCTTTATCTCTAGTTAGGGCTTACCTCGATGTTCTTACCAAGACTGGTACTAAGTAGGCTCTATATTTACCTTTAGCATAGTACTTGCTCTCAGTTTTCTTGTCCTAAGAGATGATTTGTCTTGGGTTACCCTGATTTGTGAGCAGCAGTGCAATGGCTCTTGATTTGGCAGAGTTGCTGGTGGCTTTCATTTAGTGTAGGCATTTATTTTGTAGGAGGTGGGATTGCAGGTTACTATGTGCCTTTGCAGAGCTCAGGTACAATTAAGGTTGACAAAGCCAATTTTACTGTGTTTAATCAGCTGATGGCTTTCTTCAGTCAGGGAAAGCAGCTCATGGAGGAGTCTGAGGAGGAGGTGGAGACAGGACTGTGCAGCAGGGACTCAGGGAAGGAGTAGGTGTTGGGGGAGAGGGGGGAGGTGAGAGCAAGTCTGTCTCTCTTCTGACAGCAGTGAGCTGTCATGTCAGATTTGTCCTGCTTTCCATAGCTGGTTGATGTACACTGCAGTAGAAAACCCTTTCTAGAAATCCAGTATGTAGGAATCTTAAACAATTTTGTGAGACTTTGTTCTGGAGGGGGGGCAAATTCTGGGGAGAGTTGGTCAGTAAGAGGTTATTTTTTTTCAGTATTTGTGCAGCACCACTGCTGCATCCTTCCCTGGCCTGTATCTCAAATACTGTACTAAATCCTCTTACATAGGAGTTTGTGCTCTAATGAAAATCATTGCAGTTCTTCGCTCAGCTGTAAGGCAGAAGAGCTCAATGCCCTTGCATGTGTAAGGGTATGGAATTGGAGGCCAGGCTGCCACCAAAAATGAGACAGCTTATGGCAGCCTTCCCAGTCCTTGCTGACAGCATTTGTCCCAGATAGTGTCTCTTGTTAGGCCTATGGGACTCAGAGAGATTGCCAGTTAAATTAACTGGACCTGAACAAGGATTTGATCCGTTTGGGAAATCGATCTGTTAATTGGTGACAGATGGCTTGGGAGCTCACAGCATAGCTTTATGGTGAGACTTTTAGACATGTGTGTGAAACTCATTAGTGGTCCTGATGCCATGTTATTTTGAGGTAGGTAACAGAATGGCAGAGTCAATGGATGCTGGCAGATATCTACTGAAAGGAGATGTGTTTTGGGAGTGGATGGAAGCAGGAGAGAGTGCTTAATCGGATTTTTACCTCAGCATAGTAAACTCTGCACAAGTAAATGCAATGTCATGTTTAATTTGAATTACATAATGACCAGACTTCACGTGTTTTGATTTAACTGATACCCTCCTTTAGTAACTGTCCTGCTTATATCTTGGTTAAATTCATTCTGTTAATACTTACTGTCGGTTCTCCCTCCCAACCTGCTTACTCCACAGTGTAGTTAAGTAGAGATTTTCCCTGTCCTTGGTTGATAGCCAAACCACTGCCAAAGATGCATGCGTCTACCAATTATTGCCATCGGTTTAAGCCTGAGATGGTTTATATGCACTAATGAAGTAGAGATTGTTGAGCATTTGGCTTCCCTTTTTCTTTCTGTATGTAAAATTACTTCTCTGCCTTCTGGTTTTAATTTACCCTGTTCTGTTTCTTTTTGCAGATTTCTCTGCTTAAAAAACAAGACCAGCGCATCAGTTGTTTTTACAACATACACACAGAAACATCCTTCAATAGAAAAGGGTCCACCCTTTGTTCAACCACTGCTAAACTTCATCTGGTTTCTGTTGTTGGCAGTTGATGGGTACAGTCTTTTTTTTTTCCTCCTATTGCTCTTGGTTTCCTTTTCAGTTGTGACTGAGATTACATTTTTGTTTATTTCCTTTCTAGAGGAAAACTAACAGTATTTACAGTATTGTGTGAACAGTATCAGCCTTCACTGAAAAGAGATCCTATGTATAATGAGGTGAGTTATTTACAGTTGTAAACAGGGTCTAACCTACAGAAATGCTTAAGGCATAGCTGTTTGTTTCCTGTTTTGTGACTTGTAGGTAGGAGTCATTGATCTAGCTTATGTGGTGTGACTGCTGCCCATGGTAGTTCCACCTGTAAGCAAAGTAGCTGACATTGTTCTTCATCTTATGTCTTTTCAGTACCTAGATAGAATAGGACAGCTTTTCTTTGGTGTTCCACCCAAGCAGACATCGTCCTACGGAGGATTACTAGGTAAGGTTTATGCTGACAGTTGGCAATAGCTACCACCAGTCTTTTCAGACCAGTGGCTTATATAAAGTGGCTGTGCTGGAAACAGGTTATTTGTTCTAACAATAACGTAGCAGTTTTTTCATAGCCTGTAGAAACAGCCCCTACTGTAGTATGCAAGAGGAATTGGTTGCATGTAAAATGGTGAAGCTACTAGACTACTTATCTTTGAGAAGGGGAGAAGCATATAAATAACTCATGTTAATTTTTGACATTATGATATAACTTCCAAATGTAAAGAAAAAAATATGCCTTGGGTTAAAGCTTAATTTCCCCAGACTTCAGTGTCTGATAAGTCAAGTCTGTGACTTTGGTAGAGAACTAGCTAGTCTTGATATAAAATGAATATTCCCAAAGTAGAAGTTCTGAAATTATATTGCCCTTGTACAAGAAATGAAAGGGGATGGAGGAATTAAGTCCTTATGTTCTGACTCTGATTAAAATGGCAACAGAGCGAACTGGGTTACTTTTGTGAAATCAAATGCTGCAACTCTAGTATATAAATATGTGACTTTAGTGGGGTTTTTCCAGTATACTTGTAGAGAAGGAACAGCACCAAAATACAACTTCCCATATCTGTAAGGAAACCAGTGTGGGAATACTGATGTCCTGCTGAGACTCTTTCACTTACAATAATGAAGAAAAACTTTCTTTTTAAGCAGCACCCTTGCAGGATGGTGGGAGAACAGTTAAAAGTTTTGGTGATGAGAATGTAAAACTAGCAATTTTGACTGCCCTATATTTTATTCTAGGAAATCTTTTAAACAGTCTGATGGGTACTGGAGAAGATGAGGACACAGAAGATGGTCAGGAAGATAGCAGTCCTATCGAGCTCGACTGAATGGTGTTGTCACTGGGTGCTGTGTAAATCTGATGATTCGATGACTCCAAAGACACTTTTGGAATTTGAATCCTGCAGTTGTTTCTTGGTGCCTAAAAGGGCTCCTCTGGTCTTTTAGAAATGGTTGCTGAAATGTTTATAATGTCTGGTCTATATTATTTATGTAACAAAACAGAAAAAAAAAAGAAAGAAACCACCAAAAAGTAGCCAAATGAACCAATTGGAGCAATTGTTAGCAGGTTTCCAATACAGCGGCTGGTGACTTTAATTCAAATATACTCTTGTACGGTTTCTGATGCAGTATTCCCTTTTGCACAGTAATTCACTAAAGCAGAACTATGGGGCTTGTACTTCACGGCCTACCAAATGCTGTCCTGTTATGAAAAAGCTTCCTTGATGTCTGCTACCTCCAAGGAAGAGCTGAAAAGGCAGGGGGATCAATTGAGTAATTTATTTGCGAGGCTGGTGCCACAAGTACTGCGAGCCGAGCCAAGCAGCACAGTCGGAGGTGTGCACCCAAGAACCATTGCTACCAGGACCTCGCTTCCACTGCCGTGAGTACCATGCACACCATTCGTCCTGCCGTGCACTCTACCTAAGGTCTGGCTGTGGCCAAGTGTGTTTAGCTGATACTTCCTGAAAAGCACAAGACTGACTTGCTCTTGAGTAAAAGCCGATCAGTGGAACATAGCTAATTGGCTTCCATGTAGATCTCTCTCGTTGAGGTATTAAAATCTGGCATCTAAAAATACCTCTTCTGGCTTGTGGCTCTGCTCCTTTGGAACAGATTCTTTTTCAGTGTAAGTTCCCAACCATACGTAAAGGCGAAGGTGTTGGAGTGAATGAAATGATTTGCTGTGAGCAATGTATGTGTTTGAACTGCAGCTGTATGTAAAGAAAAGGGATACTGCAGAACTTTTGGTTCTTTATGATATATTTATTTTTCTTGGGTGATTGATTCATTTAACACTTTCTGTAAAAATAAAAAAATAAATCAATGAATAATGGAGTAACTTCAACCCCAGTGGTAGGCATAG
>VWZX01012316.1:0-34219 GCA_013399015.1 Galbula dea
CCCTGAGCCTGGCTCCCATCTGCTGCCAAGGCCTGCTGCCGAATATCAGCAATGACATAGTTACCATCAAGGAGGGTTTGGGTTCAGGATGGGTTTTGCACATATTTGTATATATTTCATATATCATTATTATCATTGTTAAAATGGTTTTAGTTTTCTTTTCCAATCCACAAATCTCTCTCTCTTTCTAATCCCCTTTCCCTTCCCATGTAGTGGGGGAAGAGGGGGTAACAGGGAGCGTCTGTCATTGGGTTGGTGGTTGGCCCAGCCTCGGCCCTCGACAGGAAGAGAGACTTATGAATTAGAAAACTAAAACTACTTTAATGAAAATAACAATAAAATGAAATATATACAAATCTATACAAAACCCATACTGAACCCAACTCACCTGATGGCAATTACATCACTGTCACCACTGATGCTGTGGGCAGGTACTGGGGGGAGTCCCAAACTAGACTCAGTGTCAGATGGGAGTCAGATTCAGGAGTTGGATTCAGGAACACACAGATTGAGATCAAAGGCAGAACAGACAGAGTCCTCCTAAGCTGCTGGCCATTGAAGAAGAAAGCTTGACCCTCATGATCCCTCCGCTGTATCCTGAATATGGGATAAGAGAGAGAGAGACAGAGACACTTGTGGATTGGAAAATAAAACTAAAACTACTTAAATAATAACAATAATGTTAAATGAAATATATACAAATATGTACAAAACCCAATACCAAACCCAAATCCCCCTTCATGGTAACTATGTCACCACTGATACTGCGGCAGTAGGCCGCAGCAGCAGATGAGTCCAGCTCAGGGGCTGGATCCTGGTACTGGATGCAGGAACTTGGGGATCACCGAAGCACAGGAAAACAATCCAGCAATCAGGAAAGGGAATCTCACAAGGGAATCAAGAATCAGAATACCCCAAGAGAAATCTAGCAAGGGAAAAACTCCAGCCAGGGGAAAAAAACCCAAAAAACCTAACAAGGAAAACTCCAACAAGGAAAGATCCAACAAGGAAAGATCTAGCAAGGAGGGACTGACCCCAGCTTATATATCGAATATGACGTGTATGGGATGGAATACTTNTAAAAATCAAGCATTATTACTATTAGAAGCAGAGACTGCCTGTGAAAACGTGCTGTGAACATCAGAGTGCAGTTAACTAAAGACTGAACTGAAAAGTAAAATCACTGAAATAAAAATTAGTTCTAACTCACAGCAGGACAAACCCCAAAACATTTGGCAAGCCTTTGTTACTTTTGTTCTTTTCTTTCTGTTTTGGAGACAGATGGATTAAAAATGAGTCACTCAATGCCAGAAGGATTTCTTCAGAGTAAGGGGGAGCTCCTCACTCCATTACCCATAGCCCAGACTCCCTTTTGCAGCTGCAGCAGTTTCAGCAAATCTCATGTCACAGAACAGAGTTCCTTATGTGCAGGAGGAAGACGCCAGAAAACCGTAGGTGTGTAAAGAGTGAGTGAAGTACTAGAAATCTCACCTAGGTCTTCCTTTCACAGGGGATATTACATTCTCACTGCCAGGTCTATCAGCAGGTTAAGCTTTGTTTATGCAGGTGGGGACAGGTTGTAAGCAGCAGTGGAAGAGGGAAGAAATCAAATGGCTAGTTTTGTGTACACTACACCTCCTGTTGCCCTGGGAGAACAGAGCCAGTCTCCCCATTTCCAATTAATTCTGCCCACCACAGTTATTTGATGACATTCATCCACCAGTGAAAAAATTGCCAGGGAAGGAAAGCAGAGGTGTCCTTTTATAGACAGCACTGAAATCAAACTGACATAACCACAGGACAACTCCTAAATGCCAAATCTCCAGAACACTTACCAGCAATGCTAAAACACAACAGAAATTTTTCTATTACTATGGCAGGTCTCCATGAGATATGCAGTTCCTTAACAGCACTTCAATAAGATTATTCAGAATTTACAGTAGAAAATGTGGAATAAGTCTCAGATTTAGTTTTAGGACTCCCTAAGCAGCTAGACTTGATCTCTCAAAACCAGTAAAACACAGGAGGACTGACACAGGAGCTTAACAGCATTGCATAATAGTTTTGTGACAGCTAAGATGCATTTCATCACCTGCCACAACCAAAACAGAACCAGCAAAAAGCCTTTCTCAGAAAGGAAATCAGTGGAAGTTTGGCATTGACTTGAGTAGAGTCAGGATTTTAGCCCATGCATTTAGATGGACAGAGAAAGATGCAGAAAAGCAGGCAAGCAGCAGATAACATTCAGGTGGTGATACATTAGTTGTAGTCATTCAGTGCTGTACTGAGAATTAAAATTTTTGTTTAGTTTTGCTTTCTTTGAAGGAGAGAAGATGTGTTCCTTTTTATGTTTGGACAGGACCATAATGGCAATTTTCACCCAGGCACTGTAGTTTCCACAAAATCAAACATCCTACTTTTTATTTTTTTTTTCCTTTTCAATTTCAACTTTCTCTGAAAAAATATTATGACTCAAAGTTTTGACGAAGACACAAGCATTTCACCTTGAATTGCACTGCAGCTGTTTCATTTCCAGACAATATCAGATAATGGAGAGCTGCACTTCCCTTACAGTCTGGAAGAAGTTACTCTTACTAGGCTCTTTGAAGGACTGTTTCTTGTGAAGGAAATTTTTAATTGAACCATGCTGTGTATAATGCTGCAAGAGCCAAAATGACAACAGCTTGGAGACAGACAGATGAGGTATCAAAGGTTAAAATGGCAGCAGCATGATCAGAAGCATCCTCAGGAGTTGTAAGATTCTTGAGATAATATGGAAAAAGTGTACTTGGTAGTGAGCTAGCAGAAAAGTATTCCAGACACAGCAAAAAACGAAATCATTGCCAGGAATGCTGAGTAGTGGCTTGTGCTGACTCAGAAGCAGACAAAACCTTCTGCACTGCCAATTCACCTGACTACACAACCTCCTCCTCTTCCTCTTCTAATTAATCACAAGTGGGTTTTCCTAAACAAGACATAGTCCTGCAGTCTTATTTAGACTAAAATCTACAGGACTGATGGACTACATCAAAGTCTGTCAATGCTTTCTCTTTTATTCTTTTATTTTTCCTTCAAGAAATCAATGAAGTTTTTAAAGTCAACACTCACCTCCTGGTGGCTTTTCTCTGGACAGAGCCATAACCTAAGACTAAAGGGAGAGCAGAAGAGCAGTGGTGCCTGTCTTCTATGTGACGACTTGATGGCTAGATCACTTGCTGACAAAGTGACAGGTCTGATCTCTAGATATACCTGAGCCTGAAAATCAGTGGAAGTACTTTGACATGATTACAGATGTTGAGATTCTAACCTTACAACTGTCCATTCAAACTGTTAATCAGCACAAGCTGAGAACTCGGCTTATCCATCTTAGGACATACATGTGGCTAAAGCAATGCCTGCATTTGCAGGCAAATCAAAAGTGAAAACCAACAGGCTTTCCAGATTACCCTACTCAAATGAATGAGGATGCTGCAAACATGAGCTAAAACAGAAGGAAACAAGCACCTGTGATTTGGTTTGCTGGCAAGAAGGTAGGTTGGAGGCATACTTGGGAGCAGACACAGGTAATCCACCTTCTCCTGGGGAAATCACAAAGGTCTCATTTCCAAGTCCAGGCAAGCCCCCTCAGTCCCAGTACTGATGAGAGGAGTGTGTGATAGCAGAAGAGACAAAAATTGAAATGAATCATAAATTATTTTCCTTAGTCCCTCTTTTTTCAGCTAAATGGAAATACCACTGTAAATGGTCTCCTTTCAAGAGCTAAAAAACCCAACCCTTGAGCCAGAAGAATTAAATCATAGAATCATAGATCGGCTCAGGTTGGAAGGGACCTTAAAGATCATTTAGTTCCAACCCCCCTGCCATGGGCAGGGATGCCACACACACTATACCAGGTTATCCAGAGCCACATCCAGCCTGGCCTTAAACACTGCCAGGGTTGGGGCCTCCACAACATCTCTGGGTAACCTGTTCCAGTGCCTCACCACCCTTTGGGTAAAGAACCTCCTTCTAATCTCCAGCCTAAATTTCCCCCTCCTTCAGCTTGTATCCATTCCCTGGGTCCTGTTGCAATCTGACCAGCTGAAAAGCCTCTCCCCTTCTACTTTATAATCCCCTTTCAGGTACTGAAAGAATGCTATAAGGTCCCCTCTAAGGCTTCTCTTTTCTAGGCTGAACAACCCCAATTCCTTCAGCCTGTCCTCGTAGGGGAGGTGCTCCGATCCTTTGGTCATTTTTGTGGCCCTCCTCTGGACCCGCTCTAAGAGGTCCACATCCTTTCTATGCTGAGGACTCCAGAACTGGACACAGTACTCCATGTGGGGCCTCACGAGAACAGAATAGAGAGGCAGAATCACCTCCCTAGACCTGCTGGCCATGCCTCTTCTGATGCAGCCCAGGACACGGTTAGCCTTCTGAGCTGCAAATGCACACTGCCGGCTCATGTCCAGCTTTTCGACTGTTGTAACCCCCAAGTCCTTCTCTGCATGGCTGCTCTAAATGAGTTCTTCTCCCAGTCTATACTCGTATGTTGGGTTGCCCCTACCCAGATGCAGGACCTTACACTTGGACTTGTTGAATTTCATTTGATTCTCACAGGCCCATTTTTCAAGCCTGTCCAGGTCCCTCTGAATGGCATCTGGCCCCTCTGGCATGTCAACTATACCACTCAGCTTGGTGTTGTCTGCAAACTTGCTGAGGGTGCACTCAATACCTCTGTCCAAGTCTATTAATAAAGACATTGAAGAGCACCGGTCCCAAGACAGAACCCTGAGGGACACCACTCGTCACCGGCCTCCACCTAGACAAGGAGCCATTGACCACAACTCTCTGACTGCATCCATCCAGCCAGTTTCTTATCCACTGGATGGTCCACCCATCAAATCCATATCTCTTCAATTTTGAGATAAGGATGCCATAAGGAACTGTATCAAAGGCTTTACAAAATCCAGGTCGATGACATCAGTCGGTCTTCCTTCATCAACCACTGCAGTCACTCCATCATAGAAGTCTATCAGGTTGATCAGGCATGATTTGCCCTTAATGAATCCACGTTGGCTTCTTAGAATCACCTCTTTGTCTTGCATGTGCCTTAACATCACTTCTATGACAATCCACTCCATGATCTTCCCAGGCACAGAGGTGAGGCTCACCGGCCTATAGTTCCCTGGCTCTTCCTTTCTACCCTTTTTAAAAATGGGGGTGATGTTACCCTTCCTCCAGTCACTCAGGACTTCACCTGACCTCCACGACTTGTCAAATATGATGGAGAGTGGGCCTGCAACTACATCAGTCAGTTCCCTCAGGACACTAGGATGTATGTCATCAGGGCCCATAGACTTGTTCTTATCAAGTCTTGTTAGGTAAATAATTTCAATATAGTTAAAAACTTTTAGATGTGAGAAGTAACAGATGAATCAAAGGATAACCTGTATGTGCAGTCATTGGGAAAGTTCACCATAGTCAGACATTGAGACCTTCGAGGTTATTCATAGAACTTCTTGTGCAAACTGGAAGACAAAGTCTTTTCTCTACATCACCCATGTAATTTTCTATGATGGTGCTGTTCAAGGAGACAAGGTTGAACACAGGAGCTAAGTAACAAGCTGTGATGTGAGAAGATGTGCCCCAACATTGCCACTCTCCCAGAACCAGGAGGCTATGAGTGGCAAAGTCCTAGGTCACCTTGGCAAGGACAGCAATTCAAAGGTACAAGAGGGGTAGAGAAAAATCAAACACGTTTTGATGTCCAAAATATTACTTCCAAAGGCATCCACTTAGAATGTGGACCCTGCAGCCACACCAGTTACCAGAGGAATCTCCTGTTCCTCCAGCAAGAGCATAAGGCATGGTTCATTGCACCTACTTTCTCCAGACATCCAGACTAGTAGGAGACAAAACCAGGGAGTTTGAGTCTACCCTTGATGATTTGGGCTGCTGGGGTTCATTCAGAGTGTTCCCAAAACATGTCAATACAGTGATCTGATCTTCCACACAAACCAGTAAGACAACAAGACAGGTTTCAGCCCTCACTCTGCCTTACCCCTTCTGAAAAACCTCAGTTGACTCAGTATGAGTTGCTGTGCCTCTGCCTGCTCCTATGTTACAAAAGAGAAAAAAAACCCACAAAGACCCAACCCCAAAAAACACCCCACAAACCCTAGCATATTATTCCATAATATGTAGAGATTGAATAAAGTTCAGTATTTTTAGGTTCTGAGGAAAGAGACTAAAAAGCACCAACTAGCAAGACAGTCTAAATGTTGGAATAAGAATAAGGTTGCCACAAGACCACAGAGGTGAACAGCAGGTTTTACAATTCTGTTCCCCTTCTGACAATGCTGGCCTGACTAGTGGATTCCATCTCTATTCTGGGGGCAGTTTATAACCCATATACAGGACAGACTAAGGATACTCCTGAAGAAACCATACTGCTCAAGAAAATCTCTAATCCTTACCACATAGTAGTGGCCCTAAAGATGGAAGGAATGTGGTCCTAACTGTTCCCTATCCCTGACAAGATGAATGGCAGTAATTTCAGGTAGCAAGAGCATGAGCTAGATTTGACTGACGAGACCACAGCAGAAATGGAGAGCATCAGCATAGTCTCTGTAGGCAAGCAGAATTAACAGAACAGTCTGTTTTCTACTGCTGTCTTTAAGACTGGTGGTTAGCAGAAAGAGTTAGGGCCCAGAAAGCATCAAGGAAAGGTTATTATTACAAACCACCATTGATCAAAGCAATCAGAAAGCATTACCTGAACATGTGTGACATTTGAGGAGAAAACTACAGAAGGAGAACACAAGGTCCTAAACACCTACTGCAGATAAGAAAAAGGCCAGAGAGAGGACAAACAAAGCCTCGGAAGACATCTAGTGATAACAGGCAGGGAATTTGAGCAGAAGATGAACAAAATACTACATTAAGTAGGGCAGGTACTAATGCAAGACTATAAAGCTTATTTCTAACATCTGGGTTTGCTGTACAGGTAGGGAAGGATCTGTGTTTTCAACTCCAGCAAGCTAATCACAAATTTTACTGTCTGAAATAAATACATATTGAGTCCCAGCTGCTAGAGTTAGAGATATTCTTGTGATACAGCAAAGTTCTAGGTAACAGGGTGAAGCAAGGACAACAAAGTAAAAATTTCCAAATGCATTATTTAAAAAAAAAAAAAAAAGGAAAAATATTTTTAAGGGAATTTCATTGCCTTGGAGTCCACAAAAAGGTATGTAAATATTACTTTCCCATACATTTCTCCACAGAAAACTTAAACCACAGACTTTGCTCCTAATTGTTGAAGAAGACAGAAAGCTGCTATTACGGTTCTCTTTGACCTGAGTCAGAGGAGCTTTATTACTTCGGAGAAGGAAAGGACTGTGGGCAGAGACTTGAACAGAGGAGAATCCTTGGACAAAAGAAGAGCAAAGAAGAAAAAGGACCCTAACAGCAATATAGTTTCTCATGGGAAAGGGAAGACACAAATAAGAGGAGGTGGACAGAGGGCAGATAAGAACAGGAACCAGCCTACAGTTTGTCTGGAAGCACTTAGAAATGAGGCAATCAGAATAACAAACAAGCAACACAAGATGCCTAAACAATGTGTTAAGCCCACTGCAGAATCCCTTCCAGCCAGGCTGGAAAGGATGAAGACAGAGCTATATTCCCTCATGGAGACAGGAAACTTTTGCACAAGAGGGAACAGCTTAATTGTACAACTCCCTTGAACAGGAGACTCGTCTAAGAGGTTTCTTGGACATACTCAGAGAGCCTGTAGCACCAGCCTGATGTTCTCTATTCTCCTAGGACTTCCAGAGTTAGTAGAGGAAGAATTGCACACATGCTACTGGGAGGGGATATCACCAAGGAAACAATAGATGAAAATGGAGTCTGGCCTTGTCGGAGAGTTTGAGGACAAGAGCTTCACTCAGCACTGCAAGGGTTAAGCCCCACAGAGCCTACACAAGGAAACCATTCTGATTATGCTCCAAACTGAACACTTGCTCGTACAGTCCTGGAGGGATGATTCATGCAGAAAGAAACTCTGGCAGGCAACATGAGGAGGGACCATCACAGCTAGAGTTCCCAATACAAGCAAGCAAGATTCAGGCAGATGAAGAGAAGGCACAGCCTTGCAAGGCTGTCTAGCAACAGCATCCATCTACATAGTTCTTTTAGTGCTGTGGGTGCCCTAAGTGATTTTGCATAGGTTTGTTGTTGTTTGGATTTTTTATGCACCAGGCAACCATTGGGAAAACAAAAGCATTTCTGTTAAACCTGCTCAGGTTGTAACTGCTTGGTACAGTGCTCCTCACTATGCAGTTGTCCTGCCTCTAGAGCATGAGTCTGATGCCATGATCCAGCACTACTGGCTTCAGGTGGGAACAGGTAACTTCTGCAAGAACTTAGAAGGAATCCATGACTCAAAAGGCACTACAGTCTCCTCAAAACACAAAGTGAGGGAGTGGAGCTAGGCCAGGCACTGAAGAGAATGTAGCCCACATTAACCAGTGGAACCCACTTCCCAGAAGACAGCAGAAGGGGTAGCACAGACTTACAAACCCACCGTTCTCACAGCAGCTGAATCAGAGCTTGGCTTTCCTGGAAAGAATTCTTATAGGAAGCTCTAGAAACTTCTAACCCCAGAGAGAAGGAGACAGGAGGCATGTCTTCAGCCACTCTTCCCAGACTGCCTGGCTCAGGGACAAATAGTCAGGGCAATTATAACTAGACAAAATACAAGCAAGAAATGTTGTCTGCTAAGCTTCCCAGCAAGGTCACCATCTGTCGTTTCTTTCACTAGTTCCGATCTCAGGAAGCAAAAACCCTGGATGTTTCCAGGCATCTAGAGAGCACAGAGAAGCACGTTCCCTATGTGCTGCATATGGCTAGCTGGAGAGGAGCAAACAACCCCAACTTTAGCATTTGGGAGAAATATCACATTAGAACATGATCAAATTTAATTGATCAAGTTACAGAACAAGATTGTGACTTATCTTGTGTTTCTCACTAGCTGAGAAACAAAACTCATGCCCTTCCATGTATCAGCAGAACTGAGTGTGATATTCCCAACAAAACCATGCCTCACACTGCAGAAAGCTCCCTAGGCTGTCTCTGAGGTGTAGACTACTAAGTGAGCCTGAAACAGCTCTTACTCACTTCATTTTCTAATGTATTAATGCCTATTAGTATATCATTATCCACCTGAGAAACAAAACCTTCAGGACTGCTAATATCTTAGTAAGGATCATTTGTCTTTTCCATTGAGAATTAGGATCTTTGGGGATTCCTTCTCTTTGCAAAGCTTCAGAGCATACAAAAAACCCCCAAATCTGACTACTACAGAGTACAAACTTCAGGGTACAAACCTGCTATGTCTCCGCTTTTACCAGCAGAAGCATCTAGGAACTTTTTGCCTTCTCCAGTCATAGTTGCTCATTTCCATGTGACTGCGAAACAGCTGCCGCATGCCTATTCCCAAAGATACACAGCACACTTAAATTGTTCCTCAATATCTGCCTAATATTGAGTGCTGTATTTCCAGATAAATGGTTTTATCATTCATATAGATATTTGGTTGCTGCTGAAGTAATTAAATGTTGACCACGGCTTTCATCTGAATTTCTGTTGGTCTTAAAAGACAGTCATTGTTGAACGGGACTAACAACCTGTGCAAATGCATGCATGACAAAACTGCCCTCTAGTGGGAAAGCACTATTACATCTACAGCTAACATAAAGAAGGGTTTGGGGGCCCACAGTATATCACTGGCCCTCAGGAGCTGGATCACAGTAGTCCCATCCCTTTAGACTGTCCCTGCATCTGAATGAACATGCTGCCTACAGAAATACCGGTTTCATATTGGCTGAACCTTGCAGTTGAATTCACTATTCTGCAGGCTATTCAAGGCTTTTATTTTTCTTCCTTCCTCCCCCCCCCCACCCCAAATTTATACATTTTGCTGTCTTCATCTGTTAGAATCATTTCTGCAGGTTGTACCAGTAGTTACTTATTCATGAAGATGTTAGGGCACAGGTTATCAGCATTAATCATAGAACAGAAAATGCTTAATGCTCTGACTTGGGCAATTTTTGAGTGTTTGACTCCAGAGCTTCAGCTCAACCACTTCAGTAGGCCGTGGCATTAAAATTTACAAAGTGGAACCAGTTTAACACATACTTTTAGGCTATTAGGTTTACTTTTCAAGATGAGATCATCTTGCACCACACATCCTGTGGTTGCCTTTGATCCTGATGCAACCATCCTGTGGGAGCAACAAGAACTGACATCCAAATTAATTCAAAACCTAATATGGCCAAACTACACATCACAATTCAAGCATTCAGATGCAAAAGGTTTTTGAGTCAGGCCTCTGGCTATAGCTGTAGAAACGGCCAGTTTCACAGGTTGATACTGCAAGGTCAACAGCTCTTTCTTATTTCAGCATTTTTTGTCCCCAATGGGTATAAAACAACTGTTCTTCAGGAGCACAAGAGGACAGCCCTAAGGTCTGTGCAAGTACATCCCTGCTTATCTCAAGGTTCGTAAAAGTAGCTTCTGTTCTCCAATATTTAGGGCTAAAGCTTGCACCCAAAGATAGCATGCAGATGTTCTGCAAAGGAAGAAGGTTTTCATAAGCAAGATGTGCAAACTAAAGTCTCTACTTTTTCCTCAGCTCAGACTTTAGTCCTCTATGATCAACTTCAAAATTACATTGACAACCAAGAAAGAACTGAAGTTAAACCTTTGCCCCAGATTTTGTGTCCCCACTTGTGATTTTGGAATAAGGTTTGGATTAAGATATTTCAGTTCTATTCTTGTATACATTTACAATTTAACTACAGAAATATTTGCCTGACCCACCAGGGTGCAGTGTACTTTGAAATATGAGTGTTTCAGAATAAAACCAATGTTCTATTTCCAACACTGAAGATAAATTCATTTGACTCTTGTTTTGCCAAAATGATAGCTTTTTGTCTCAAATTATTACCTAGAAGCATTGAATCCAAATAACACATCTCAACTGAAATTCATCCTTAGTTACTAAATAACTGGACTAAATCTATTTACTTAATTGACTTGAAGAGAGGTATTGTTTACAGGAGTTCTTCACTCAGCAGATAACCTGAGTGAGCTATCATTCACTCCACCAGCCCCCTTCAACAGTTCTGCGCAGGAGGAGAGAACAAGCACCAAGTGCCCACAGGTATTCACCAGAATCCTTCTGGACCCAACAAGCAGTGGCAATTTTCCCCCCTTCCTCAAAGGCAGAATTTGCCAAGGAACCTAGCACAACATATCGACACTCAGGGGATGTAACTAAATGAGTAGTGGACTAGAAGAAAATTGATAATGCTCCATTGCAACTCCACTGCCAGCAGTGGTAAATTCCTCAGGGCTGACAGAGCATCCACACCAAAGCACCAAAGCAAGGAGCTCCCCTCCCCAGCTCTCTGTCTGCCTTGCCTCCATAGCAGAGACAGGTGACAAATAAGGGCATCTCTTTCATCTTTCCTTTTAGCAAACAGCAGAAGCAATGAAAAGTAATGTCACCAGCAGTCAGGTACAGATTAGTCACCTATTCCAATAGTCACCAATATTAATCAATAAGAAGAGACAGCAGCAAATCACATGCAGTGAGGTATCAGCACAAAGCCAGGAAGGAAAAATGCCAGTGCTTGACCCAAAGAGATTGCCACACAAATGACAGCAAATGCATGCACTAAGCAAAGACTGGAATGAGTAAGAGAATGCAATAACTTGGAGAAAAAAAGCAGAAGTCAAAATAAGCATGTAAACTCAGAGAACTGCTACACAGGAGTAATTTCTGTCAAGCAGAAGTAAGGTTTCAGATACTGCAGGAATGAGGGAAGTGAAGAGAATCACATTTTACTTTCCACATTAAAAGAATGTCTCCCCTACAAGAAGTCTGTCAGGGCAACAAAATGCTGTTATTTTTTCATGGTCTTGGTATTGATTTCAAGAATAAGTATCTGCTCATTTCGAGTAGTTCTGCAAAAATCAGGTGGTATTGCAATCTGAGGAATGTGCTACTCTCAGGTGCATGAGTTCACAGAATTGGGACAGGTCCTGGGAAGGAGAAAAGAGGTCCAGTAAGACAAGTTCCCAAGGTTAATGGGATTTTTTTTTTTCTTTCTGAGAATCCATGTGAAGAGGAAAAGCTGTGGCAAGAATGGGAGGACTCCCTCTCCTAAACCGTACTAACCACACATGACAGCATCCAATTAATAGCTCATCAGCAGAGGGGTGAGGCTGCCTCTTGAAGTAACCTGCTCAAAGCATACCCTTGCTTTCAAGGAAGAGGAAGGAAGATCAGCCATTTGTCACCTGACACAGGGAGAGGAAAAAGAGAGATGCATCCCTATCTGCTCCTGCCACATACCTGAACACCCATCTCCTTCCATCGGAATAGAAGGTTGGACTGAGTCCAAGCAGAAAAGCTAACTGAGCAAAGACAAATATATGGAAATACCAAGAAGGGACATCTGGATTTAGAAAAGAAAGTTAATTATATTACCCTGTAAATAAGCTTAGTCTTGAGAAGTTGTCCTTAGGTGAACTAAAGATAATTTGCATGTAAAATCTCCACCTTTTTGTTAGAAATAGTCCACTCCTCCCCAGTACAGACCCCCACTCACAGAGCATATACAGAAAGTAAGTGTTCATGCTTCTTTAAATGAAAACAATAAATCAGCAAATTATTAAGAAAAAGTAATTATACAAATGAGTAGGCATAAATTGAAATAATTGATTAAGGATAAACAACAGAGCAATGATCAGCTAGGTGTGCTAGCTTTGTGAAAGATCACCTGGCAGCCTTTTCTGTGCCGAACTGGAATAAATCAAATACCTCGATGGTGTGTCAATTGATATTCGCACACTGGGTGTGCACTGGGACAACACTCCCTCAACCTCCCAGGCACTTACCAAAAGGAAGAACACTCCAGAAAGGGGAAGGCATGGTAGCAGCAGTAACCATGATGGCCCAAACCTGAAGCCGCCATGATATTCTGCTTGGGGATCATGTGGCCATGAAAGCGCTGTCAGGTTCAATAAAGCAATGACTACTCTGGAGGTCAAAATGTTGTTATTCAGGGGAGGAAAGGAGGCATTGGTTATAAAAGAGTTTGTACCAGTGTGGATTACATGTCATCAGCCAATAGTCCATGCAGCAGTTACATATCCACCTTCAAAATGAATCATCTAATAAGGTGCAAGCACCACTATCTTTCTGGAAAGAAATCACCAATTTTTCTGGAATTTCCCTTGGCTACTACAAATGCTTTCAATAACATTTTCAAAAATTGTCAAGTGTATATGAACAATTCAGTTTCTGCTTCTCTGCACTGGAGACACCACAGTGAAGCTGATTTTCTAAAGGTTCAGCCATCAGCACCCTTTGGAAACAGGTTCCATTTCAAGTGTTCTTGCTTGAGCATCTATCATCAGATACGTCTAAAAGCCTTTCCTCTATCACTGCCATAATGACAAAGTAATAGCACAGACCAAGGAGAAACAACTATAAGTAGGACAGGGCTCTGAACACTCACTAAATTCAAAGGGAACTTCTGCACATTTGCAGTTAAGCAAATTATGCTAAATTATTTATTAAATTATTAATTAAATTATTATAGATTGGACATATGCAAATCACATGTGCAGCATCCTCAGCATGCTGGGGGTGGAGCTGCCTCCTTTCCTAACATGATGGTAGGAACAGGAATGGCTCAGTACACCCTGCAAGAGCAGGCAGTCATGGAAGAGCCAGAAAATAACTGTGACACGTTTTTCAGAGATGTGCACACATGCCCTCTGTGCCTCAGTGAACTGCCATCATCCCCTGAAGAGGAAAATGCCACACTTTCCAAAGCAAAGGTGCAGTGTTTGCCCAACAAACTTGCAAATACCAGAAAAAAACACAGCCTCTGACTGTGGTTCCCCCAGTCCAACTCGAGACTAAATTCCTCTTGTCCTAGGAAGAAGGAATACATCAACACCAAAGATTGTCCTGGTTTGGGTTAGAACAGAACTAATTCTGTTCAGTGATTTTACCTTTTAGTCAAAACTCCTCCGAGAAACTACACCTTCTGAGACTAACAGCATGTTTTCATAGACACTGCCAGCTTCTAGCAGCAATAAGGCCTCATGTTTAGATTTACTACCAGGGATTGGTATGCAAAGCAAGGTCACTGCTAAATCTTGTATCTCATGTTGGGGGGTGCAGGGTAAAGGCTGCACCTTGAGGGAGGAGCAGACAGGACAGGTGACCCCAAACTGACCAACTGAAGTATTCCATCCTGCATATGTCATATTCGATATATAACCTGGGGGTCAATTCCCACTTGCTAGATTGTTCTCCCTTGCTAGACTGTTCTTCCTTTCTGGTCTTCTTTTTGTCCTGCGCTTCGGTGATCCCTAAGTTCCTGCATCCAGTACCAGGATCCAGCCTCTGAGCCTGACTCATCTGCTGCTGAGGCCTACTGCCGCAGTATCAGTGGTGACGTAGTTACCATCAAGGGGGATTTGGGTTTGGTATTGGGTTCTGTACATATTTGTATATATTTCATTTATCATTATTATTATTATTAAAGCAGTTTTAGTTTTATTTTCCAATCCACAAGTCTCTCTGTCTCTTTTTTATCCCCTTTCCCTTCCCGTGGTGGGGGGAAGAGGGAGTAACGGAGCATCTGTCATTGGGTTGGTGGTCGGCCCAGCCTTGACCCTCAACAAGAGTCTTCTGCTTCTGGGAAGAGGCACAATGCCATTAGTGACTACACTGAAGAGTTTAAGCACATTTTAAAATGTTCACATGCATCTTACTAGGCTGCAATGAAGAATATAACAGAAATATGTACTGCTTGGAGACCAAACTGGCTTTCTGGAAAAGGAGTGGAACTGAAGTTCTGGAAAACTGGAGTCCATGTTTTCCTCTCTGCAGCAATGCTGGTCCTCCTTACAGCTCTCCTTGTATCCCCTCGCAAGTAACCGTCCTATTTATCTCTATAGTTCCTTCTCAGGCCCATCTCAAACCCCATGTTCTAATCTCCTGACTACCAGAGGTGTGTCTTCACTGCCTCTTCCCTCAAAAATAAAAAAAAGGATGGGGGAAATAAAAAAAATCTTGTATTTTCTTCTTTATCACATGCCAGCTAAACCACTCCTGCCTCTCTCTACTCTACACCCAATCTTTAGGAGGGTCTCCTCTTTTTTTCCCTTGCCATCTCTCTGTTTAACAGCTTCCCTATAACTCTGGGTCTTTGTTCATTGATTACCTTCCTGGCCTTCTCCTGTTTAGGAAGCACCAAGCTATATACAAGATCAGGGATAACTTGCAACACTCTTACATAGGACCATGCCAACCCAGACACACAGAAGTGACAGGCTGGATCTCCAGCTCTACCAGACACACACTACTAAACTTGGTTCATCTGTGCCAGTGAAGCCTGGCTCACAGTAAGCCCAGCTGGCAGGAAGAGCAGCATAATAAATGTTAAATGTAAGTGTACCACAGTCCTATGTGGGTCACAGGAAGAAGACAGCACACAGAATATATCACAAGAAATGTGTGCAGAGGAGGAAGGTCAAATTTCCTGACTTATGCTTTGCAAAAAAGTCAACAGAGGGTTGTCCCCAAGTGTCAGTGCTACAGCAGATACCAGGGGTTTTTGGGGTGTTTTCCTTACTGTGAGATTCTTGAAGAACCACTTAAAAGCTGCTGCTGCATCATCAATGCAATCTGGGGAAGATTATTACACACATCATGGGCATACACAGCACACAGTACATGTATGACAAGTTGCAGGGGAGTACCCTGTGTCTGCACATGCTGCTTCAGTAGTGAAATAGTCCGTAGTGAGTTGTTGAACTTTTTAGTTACAAGGTTACCTTGCAAACACAAAAACCTTATAGAACCTCCTTTTCAGACATAACTCCCCAGGTCACCCTTCTCCATCTGCCTTACAGATGTCATACAACAGCTTCTTGATCCAAAGATTTTTCCTTCTGCCTTACCAGGCTGAAAAGTGAAGCCTGGGGACATAGGAGTAGCTTGGAGTTGGTAAGAGAAAGGAGGAAGCCTTCTTGGCCTTGACCTGCACTGACATTTCCACTTAGATAGCTCAAAGACTGTGTAGCTGTTCAAGGAAGTCCTCATTGTGCAATAGTGAGGTAGCCAGAGCCTTTATAAGACAACACAGCACCTCCCAGAGTCCTTCATGTTGACCTCATATATTTTAGATACTCAGGGTTAGGGGGTTTTGTTTTGGTGAGGTGTTTTTTGGTTGGTTAGTTGTTTTTTGGGGAGTTATTCTTGTGTTACTAACTGCAGTCTAAGAAATTCAGGTAAGACAAGAGCAACACCTATAAAAAAGTAAAAGGTGTCCTCTTCAAGGACAAGATGATTTCTAGCTGAATAGCAGCACTTAGGTCTGCCTTGTAAATCTGTGTCTAAGTCCCACAATACTCCTCATAAGTCCATAGCCAATGTCCACCTACTGCTGAGTTCCCTTTGGACACACTGCCACCGACATCACAGAGGACAAGGTCTTGAGAGGGTGAAATGAATGACAGAAGATTTACAGCAGAATAAGTATCTGTCTCAAGGATGCTATATCAAGGATTTAAACCTGAAACTCTACAAGAGATCTAGATCCTCCTTCTCCAAGAAAAAAATTAACTTCAGGCTAAGAGAAAAACAAATAAACAAACAAACAACCCCAAAAGCGCTATCTCCATGCAGAAGAACTCCACAGTTTCCCTAAGGCTTCTTTCACTCTTCTCTTAGAAAATTTGTGGTGGCCAATGTTGAAGATAAACGGGGGTAGATGCAGTGTATTCTTGACACAGTCCAGACAGATATATGGATACATATACAGATGTGTTCACCACCTCCTGCCCTCACAGTGAAACAATCGGCAAAATTGTTTCCATTGCTTTTGCATCTTCCAGCCAATAATCTAAAAACGCATTTACAAGATTTTAAGAACCTCCTACCCCCCCTATTTAACAGAATAAACAGATTTTAGCACCCCAGAAACTGGAAGAAGAAAAAAATTACTTCTACCAGACCCACTAGCAAAACTACAGGGAAACAAGTAATAAGATCAGTTCCATTTGTTTTAAGCCCAGCAGTCTCAGATCATCAAGACAACAGGCAGCACATATCCTCATCCACAGCTAGCAGGTTTGACTTGATACTCTTCTGTAACACACAGGCATCACAGGTGGGAACATTTCCAGTGCCTGGTGTCAGACATCTGCACTTCACACACACTGCTCAATCCCTGCAAGGTGCAAAATCCAGTTCCCAAGGTGTTTCCCTCAGGAACTGGACATTATTTGCACCAAACTGAAGTGCCAGGAGTTCAATGCTCAGGTACAGCAGGCTGTAACACACAATGTATCATGCAGTACGGGTATGCCTGCTATAAATAAATGGGTGGGTGATGGTGGGCCTTACACTACCTAAAACAATAAAATGTGAAGGGAGAAAAGTATCACCCTGACTCCAGCACTTTGAAAAGCTTGTTGCTGCTTTTGTCACTTTTGACACTGCCAGTGATGGTGCACCCCCAAAAAGCTGCTGAAATCAAGCTGTTCTTTATATGACCAGCCTTACCATGCTGCAGAGTTGATGCAGCTGCACTGATTTCCCTGCTGAATCACTGTATTCCACATAACACTGGAAAGAATCCTTGCTCTCGGAATGGCATACATGCCTCCAATATCACAGATGCATCTGAAGGGTGAGTGCTACCAGTGGAGGCACAAAACAGGGATTTTACACAGCCACAAAGAAGAAAAAGGAAATTTGGTAAGTGGACTATTCAATTAAAAATAAAATTACCATATCAAAGTTCAAACATTACTACCTCACATTTTTCTCCGCTCTTTCCATGTCCTATCTCCCTCCCTCCTCCATGTGGCACACCAGCTAACATGAGTTCCCTTTACTCAGCATTGGTGAGGCCTCACCTTGAGTACTGCATCCAGTTTTGGGCCCCTCACTACAAGAGGGACATTGAGGTGCTGGAGAGAGTCCAAAGGCAGGCTACCAAGCTGGTAAAGGGCTTAGAGCGTAAGTCTTATGAGGAAAGACTGAGGGATCTGGGTCTGTTTAGCCTGGAAAAGAGAAGATTGAGGGGAGACCTCATCGCTCTCTATAACTACCTGAAGGGAGGTTGTAGAGAGGCAGGGACTAGTCTGTTCTCCCTGGTGGAGAGTGATAGGACAAGGGGAAATGGATGGAAACTTGAGCATGGGGAGGTTCAGGTTGGATATTAGGAAGAATTTCTTTACTGAAAGGGTTGTCAGTCATTGGAACAGGCTACCCAGGGAGGTGGTTGAGTCACCATCCCTGGAGGTGTTTAAGAGACGGGTGGATGTTGCGTTGGAGGGACTTGTTTAGCGAGTTGATAGGGCTAGGACAAAGGCTGGACTCGATCTTTAAGGTCTCTTCCAGCTGTAACTATTCTATTCTATGAGTCTAGGTAACAGGCATATTAAAAACCATATTTGTTTCTGTCCACATTAGCAGATGGCAGTGACAGATTGTGTCAAATTTGCGACTTAAAACTAAAAGAAGCACTAGTCCAAGGTGTAAGTAGGGTTGAACACAGATGTGGCTAAGATGTTAATGCAAACTGCAAAAAGAAAAGGAGGTGGTGGTGGTTCAAGCTGAGGTGTTTGCAGTTTAGACAAGAGGCTACTACTGAAAAGTTTTGTAAATATGTCTGTTTCAATGCGTTAAGACTGGCCAAGATGGACATAAGAATAAGCTCTCCCCTTGCTCAGATTGAAGTCAGGAGCAAAACAACCAAGTTAGCCTAGTGGTACAGGGCAACAGAGACTCCTTGCCATTTGTAGCTGCCACATAACTGCGGGCCACCTAAGCCACAACAACCACCTCTTATGGTTTACTGCGACTGTTCGCTTTTGAATACATGCACAATTTCCCACTTCTTTAAGTCAACANACTCATGACAATTGGGAGAACACTCACTATATGCTGAACTTCAAATAAGAGTGTGAGAAATTGTCTTCTTGCTTAAGAAAGGAGAAAGTACACAGTTTGTAGGATGACTGCAGGTCATCTTCATAATATGGCCTCCAGCATGGCCCATGAAAACCACAGTGCCTAAAGACATTGTGGTGAGGAATTCAAACAAGTAATAACAGCTCTGATACCATGCTAAATGAGTAACACCTGAAACATATACAGAAAGACAAGAAACCAACGCACAGTCAATCAGTGGGAATTCACAGATTACTGTATATGATGCTACCAAACCATTAAGAACAGGAAATATGGTTGCAGAAGTGTGTTAGAAGATTTTTTTTTTTTAATTTACTGTCAAAGACCTTAAATGATATTATTTCAGTTTATGTTAGATAACCATAGACTGGCCAATTCCTTCATTAAGCTCTAGTTTTATAGTTTAATCAAAGCTTTTCCTCTAGAAATACTATGCTTTTTTTTACAGTCTTAAAAATGACAAAATCATATCATTTCTATGTTATTTGCCTCCATGACTACCTGCTCTCTGATAAAATATCTCTTAATTCCAGACAAAATGTGCTTAATTCCTTATTCAAGCAAAGTCTTTTTCTTACATCCCTCGACCTTTAAGCTAAATTTTTTCTTTTTTTGAAAGAATGATAAATATTAAAAAATCTGCATGTGGGAAGGCTGGAAGAATTACAAAAAGCTCATCCCACAGAGACCACATCCTTTGGAGCTTTGCTAAACAAATGTATTCTGCATATTTTCCATTTTTATTATTTTCCCCATCTGTTATAATTCTTTCTGTCCAAACCAAGCACCAAAATATCATAAAGCCATAAAGGAGACTAGTATCTGAGACCTGGTAATATTTGTTGTACATCACCACTTCTTATCTTTTCCTTCCACCAGGGTGAATTTGGAGGCTCACTGAACTGACTGCAGAATGAATTCTCCATCTTAGAGATGGTACTCCAAACACGTGCAGAGAGGCAGTGCACTAAATAAAATGAGAGAAACCTATTTCCACTAACAAATCATCGAAGCAGCTACATGAAAAGTAGGTGAGTAAAAGAAAGATTACCAAAACTTGCTTGGTGGAGTGGCTGAAACACCCAGAGGGTTGTGCTACTATTCAGTGTGACTTAGACAGGCTGGAGAGATGGGCAGGGAGAAATTTAATGAAATTCAACAGGGCCAGGTGTCAAGTTTTGCACCTGGGAAAGACCAACCCCATGGATTAGTATAGGCTGGGGACTGATCTGTTGGAGAGCAGTGAAGGGGAAAGAGACCTGGGGGTGTTGGTGGATGGTAGAATGACCATGAGCCAGCAGTGTGCTCTTGTGGCCAGGAGGGCCAAGGGGATTCTGGGGTGCATTAGAAGGGGCGTGTTCAGTAGGTCAGGATAGGTTCTTCTCCCCCTTTACTCTACCTTGGTGAGGTTACGTCTGGAATCTTGTGTCCAGTCCTGGGCCCCTCAGCTTAAGAAGGATAGGGAACTGCTGGAAAGAGTCCAGCACAGAGACACCAAGGTGATGAAGCGTCTGGAACATCTTCCTTGTGAAGAAAGGCTGAGGGAGCTGGGTCTGTTTAGCTTGGAGAAGAGGAGACTAAGGGGTGACCTCATCTATGCTTATAAATATGTGAAGGGTGAGTGTTAGGTGAATGGGGTCAGACTCTTGGTGAAGCCCAGTGACAGGACAAGAGGTAGTGGCTGAAAGCTGAAGCATAGGAGGTTCCATGTGAATACAAGAAAATTTTTTTCCCAGTTGAGGTGCCAGAGCACTGGCACAGACTGCCCAGAGAGGTTGTGGATTCTCCTTCTCCGGAGGTATTCCAAACCCGTCTGGATGCACTTCTGGGTGACTTGGTCTAGGGAATCCTGCTGTGGCAGGGGGGTTGGGCTAGATGATCTTTCAAGGCCCCTTCCAACTCCTACCATTCTGTGGTTCTGTGAATAAAAGTGTCAGAACACCACACTGCACTATTTAGCTATCAGCTACAAGATGGAAAATGGGAGGCCATGTCTCTAAAACAGGCATGAAACATCCTAACCCACACCTGGTGAGGCTGATGCATTCTGAACCACTTGCAAAGTATCTGATGGGCAAGCCAAAAAGGACTGAAGGATTTTTCTGTTTCTGTTTGTTTGCTGACCAAAGACCAAAAAATAAAACTTTTTTAGATGTAGAAAAAGCCTCAGTTCTATGGGCAAAGTTTCCTACTTCATACAAAATATTTACCCAACTATACTTTCTTAAATATTACTCACCCCTGTAACCTTACCATAACAAAACCATTAACACGTTTGGTTTTATTTTCAGAATGCTATATTTAGAAAATGATATTGCCAAAATTGCCCAGCATCGAAACCAATTGCAACATAAGTCTGCAATAGTTTCCTCATACATAATAGCCAAAATATGTTGTCTGGGATGTTATAACAAATCAGCATTATTCATACTTGACTATATTGTTCGCAGTGATCATAATAATTATTTCTGAATTAAAAAGTATTCATCACTTCTGGCCCACAGGATGCATGTGAGTCATATGTGTCAGAGGGTTTCTTGAACTTGCTCCCAGAGATTGTGAGTGGGGATGATCTCAGTCCTATAGCACAGTAGGGAACAGTGCTTCTGCTCCTTGCAATTATCTAGGCTAACTTGTAAAGAATTGCTTTACTTAAAGTATACAGAATGAGAGAAAGCTTTGTTTCTGGAGTGACAGGACAGTCCTACACACCTCCTCTGAAAGTACAGCCTTTGGAAAGGGGTTGCTGCTCTCTGAGTAGAAGAGGATTGTGACTTAAGGGCAAAAAATGGTAAAATGTGTGTAAAAAGAGTAGATTCTTCTCATCGTGTTTATTTTGTGTGTCGCCCTTCTACATGGAGCATTTGCCTCTGGTGTGACAAAGCAATTAAAAAAACAAACCCCAAACTTTTCACGGCAGCAGTTGATTTTTTAATTTATATTCAAATGTGACTGAATTTACAGTTGAATGCATTAAAATCGGAGAGGAGGGCAAAAGCAGGCTGCCAGGAGACAGTAATTAGTACTGCAAGAGGTGACATGGCCGCAGCAGCTCTGAGACGTGCTTCAGGGAAGAACTGAGCAATAGAACAGGCAGAATTGTATTAGGGATGCTGATCTCACCTCCTTAAAACTGCCCACAGGACTGCCTTTGAGAGAAGAACCAGCTCATCCACAGAAGCAATCTGCAGTATTTAAAAGTCTAGGGAGTAATGCTCTGAACAGATCTTACTCACGAGAGCATGAAACAGGTCACTTGTTGGGGCTCAGGTGACTGAACCACAAAGTGACATCTCACCAAAAACAGCCAGGTCACTGCTAACAAGTCAATGGATTAATCTTCTATCTACCAAAGCATTCCCTCTTGTGAGAGGAACAAGACAGACTGTGGAAGCATCTGAACCCTTTCCTGTCCCACAAGTGTTTTCTGAAGGTTTCAGGACAAACCTTTCTTCAGCAACTGTGATTTTTGGCACACTGTACGAAAGATCTGAGCTAACCAGCTGTAGCCATCATGGGAAAGCTGGAGAAAGTGACCACCCCAGAATTATCCAACCTCATTATGGAAATGAGATTGCTTGACATTGCTAAATTGGAAAGAGGGAACTTCCACAAAGGACAATCTTGTTGCCACCATTACTTATTAAAGTGGCAGTGCTCTTCAGAGATTCAGGCAGCTCAGGCTGGTCCGAGATGAAGAGCTCCTCATGTCTCACTTGGAGGAATTCTGGGCTGCTGGGCAGAGGGAAACACAGAGGTGAGGTCAAAATCTGAAAGTAGGAGTGGGAGGACTGTTGGACATTGTGTCCAACTAAACCAGCTCCTAAAAGTCTTTTCTTATCTTTTGTGTTCAGACGAGAAAAAGCCAGATTTCAACACCATAGTGCTTATTTAGAATATCCACTGCTTTTCTTATAAACTGGATAAAACACCACAAAGCAGAGGAACTGTTCTTGCAACTAAAACAGGTTTCTCAGCTTACAAGCTTATTCTTATAAAGATAAGAAAGATTACAGGAAAAGTTGTTAGTTCCCTTTTTGAAGTGTATAAAAAAAAATATAAAACTACATGAAAAAATGATTAACAAGGCAATATTCAGGAAACACCTAAAAATGTTCTGCTGAAGGACAACTCACTGTATTAATTTCAGCTCTTATTAAGCAACTGAAAAGTTTTCCAGCTGAGGCCTCAGCTGTTATTAATAACAAGAAAAGGAACCTACTGCATCTATACCACTTTCCAAGAAGTCAAACCATTGAGTTAAAAAATAATGTTCTATTTTAATGAAGAACACACACCCAGAAAGTGATAGTGGACACCCATCAAGCTCGAAGTAATTCTCTTGCACAGATCACTTCTTCCCTCATTATGCCTTCAAAGAACCTGTCAAAGATGCACAGTTTAGTCCTGCCTTGATATTTGATTCAGAGAATTGACTGAAAAATTGTTAAATGCAGTAATCAGCTGCTGCAGAGAAAAGGTGATTTCTTGTTCTCTGTCTTGTAACAACATTACTTTCTCAGAAGCTGTGGGATACTCAACTACCCACAATCAACTCAGTATAGAAAGCAGGAGATGTTAGAAATAATCACATTTTTTCTTCCCTACTGCTACCCACTTCAAATTACGTTCCAAAGTCCTGATGAATTCTTACAGTCTCCTTTGCCTTCAGACTGATACAGACATACACAAAAAATAAATCAAGTAGTTCTGCTCATTCTGACTAAGAAAATAGGAATTACAGCACTTTGCTCCAGTAGTTTGTATCTAAGCAAGCAGAGAACTCTCTTGCTGACACAAGAGGACAGCTACAAAGCTACTATTACTGACTTCCCACTTTTTCTGATGTAGGAGCGCCGTCTGCCCTGGTGACCACTACGATTGACCACTGGCACCCTTGAGGATCTACTTAGCCACTCTTGCACTGACAGTAAGCACCACCCAGGGTAGTTTTCATAGCTTAAAGACTGTTCTGTGATTTTGTCATCCCAAAGGCAAAAATTGTACCTCATTGACGTCAAAGAAGTTAAACCATATTTATGCTGATTGAAAGCCACTGAAGCAACCAGAACTTCAGCAAAAAAGAAATCTGACCCAAAACTGTAATATTTTACGTGCACAGAATCACACAGAATCACAGAATCACTACTGTTGGAAAGGACCCTCAAGATCATCTAGTCCAACCAATAGCCCTACACTACTCTTATCCCTAAATCATCCCCTGAAGAAACACATCTATCCTCTTCTTAAAAACCTCCAGGGATGGTGACTCCACCACCTCCCTGGGCAGCCTATTCCAATATCTCACCACTCTTTCAGTAAAGAAATTCTTCCTAATATCTAATCTAAACCTACCCTGGCTCAGCTTAAGCCCATTCCCTCTAGTCCTGTCACTAGTCACAAGGGAGAAGAGGCCAACACCCGCCTCCCTAGAATGNTAGCCACCTGGGCACACTGCTGACTCATGTTCAGCCGGCCGTCAATCAGCACCCCGAGGTCCTTCTCTGCTGGGGAGCTCTCTAGCCACACGTTCTCGAGCCTGTAGCGCTGCTAAGACTCACTTCTGCAGAGAAATCCTATAATGATTTTACCATGCTGAATTCAGCCAGTATGTTTAGAAACAGATTTTGATAAAAAAGAAACATGAAGTCAATAAGTAGCAGCAAAACTTACGAAACACAAGTTGCAATCCTGTGTGACTATCATACACATCAAAAAATAAAGCTCTGTTTTCCTGACTTGATTCCATTTGCTACAGTAGAAAACTCCCTTCTTTTATTAGCACTCTTAGAGCTATGAACCTTCAAGGACAACTCTGCTGTCCCTGTGCCCTGCTGCCCGCTCTCATTACTACACTGGGACACAGGATGACTTGGGAAGCAACCAGCACCAACTTGAGAGAACACTATGCAACTTTCCCACTTCCCTTCAGAATGTGTTGTCTCTACGTTGCTGCTGAGGTACTGTGCTAGTTTAAGAGGTTTAAGAGCTAGCAGGATCTCAATATGATCTCAATACAAGAGAGATTACAAGTCAAAATTACAATTTAATAAAAGATAAGAAAATGAACATTACAGTGAATGCAACAAACTTAGTTTTAACCCAGAACTAACAACCCAGCACCCTGGGGCATGAGAAGAATGGTGCTCGCCAGCCTCTGTGCCCAGCTCCACGTGCTTCCCCTCTCCCCCCCTCCCCCCCGAGTCCAACAAAGAACCTGGTCTTTTTGCAGATGAAAAGTCACAGTCTAGTTGAAGACTAGGGTCGAAAAGGGAATCTCGGGGAAGGTAGATTCTGGTGAGTCCGTGAGGCTGGAAAGGGTACCGGCAAGAAGGTCCTGGCGGGTCCCGGCGGCACGAAGGGATCTTGGCAAGAGCTCCTGGAGGGACCCGATCCTTTCCTCCGGCTCCCACCAGTCGCTCCCCGGAACTGTCTCCCAGCCCCAAGCCCATACCCCCGTGGTTGCCGCAGGAACGCCCGACCCCTCCCCCCCGGAATGGGCGTGAATGACTCCCCGGAGGGGATGGGGGGTGGTGGTATTGTAAACGTGACATTGGGGTGTGGAATACATAGCTTTGATAAAACTGATCCCAGCAGTTAAAAACCAGGACAGGTACTCAAACACAAGGAGAAATTTGAAGCTCAGTTTTCAAGTGCCTGTATCCTAACAGTCCATGGTGTCGTGATCCAACATCATCAGCACACGTTTTCGATGTCCATGTGAGCGTGAGTCTTTTACAAGGAAAGCAGTGACAGAAAGGGCACCCTCTGCAGCTGAGTATAGTAAGTGTGCTGCAGAAGGCTCAGGCAATACCTCCAGTGGCATTTTTGATCTCTGTGTCACCCATTCTGCACACCCACAGCACCACAGCTTTGCAGAAAGTGCCTGTGCTAGAACAGGGTGGGGTGACTGTCTTGCCCTGCCCAGAGCTCCCTCACCCAAGTGAGGGACTGACCTCACACTTCGAGTGAAGTGCATGAGGGGAAATCCAATCCCTGAGTCCCACGGTGAGCTCAGACAAACACATGTAATGTGGTTTCAGCTATGGTCCTTAACTACTGGCTCTAGAAACCCAAGTGGCACTCTGCATATTATTCGGTGGCATATGACTCTGACATTGTTCTCAGGCACAGTTCATAAATCATTGAAATAATGCTAGGTCACATCATGGAGATGGGGTTTCCCTCCACCCCCACATCCTCCTCTCCCATACAACAGCCTGACAAATGGTCGTGTTTGGTGCTTGAGTGGTGGGATAAGGTCTCTGATATGACCTGAAGATGCTGATGGGCACCAGAGCATTTTGAAGAGAGAGAGCACTGGCAAAAAAAAATGCTGTCTTTTCAACTGCTTAGATGAGTTATCCTGTACAGTTATCACAGGACTAGCAAAACCTACCACAATTTCCTGCAGGCTTGAAATTAATGATGGAGGTCCTGAGCTCATTTAAATGGGTGTGAGAGCAGGTGACAACAGCACTGGGGCAGCGTCAAAAGCCACTATAGAGAGTACTTTTCCACATGCTCTACTGCACTCTTTTGAGCAAGTTTGTTGAGATGAGAAGACATGATATGATTTTTACACTGTGGCTGATTTAATTCTTCATTGGAAACTATGATCTACTACAGCATCAATACAAAAAGTTGGACTGGCACAGACAGAAATAGAATATGCATCTGGTTCTCAGGCTTTATTACAGCAGGGGAAGGAGTCTACCATAAGCTGGACCCCTAGCTCCATGAGCTGCAAGCTTGCAACAGGATCTATATTGAGACCCTGTAAAAATAAAATATTTCAAAGGAGGAGCCGGGTAACTCTAGGCCGGTCAGCCTCATCTCCATCCCAGGAGAGGTGACGGAGCACTTTATCCTCCACTCTGTCTCTAGGCATATCAAGGATAAGGGGGTCATTGGGAGCAGTCATCATGGGTTTACCAAGGGGAAGTCATGTTTGACCAACCTGATAGCCTTTTATGAGCACATAACCAGGTGGATAGATGAGGGTAGGGCAGTGGATGTGGTTTATCTTGATTTCAGTAAAGCGTTTGACACTGTCTCCCACAGCATCCTTGCAGCTAAACTGAGGAAGTGAGGTCTGGCTGATTGGGTAGTGAGGTGGATTGTGAACTGGTTGAAGGACAGAAGTCAGAGAGATGTGGTCAGTAGGATGGAGTACAGCTGGAAGCCTATGTCTAGTGGAGTCCCTCAGGGGTTGGTACTGGGACCAGTACTTTTCAATCTATTAATTAATGACCTGGCTGAGGGAACAGAGTGCACTGTCAGCAAGTTTGCTGCTGACACTAAACTGGGTGGAGTGGCTGACACACCGGAGGGTTGTGCTGCCATTTAGCGAGACTTAGGCTGGAGAGTTGGGCAGGGAGAAATTGAATGAAATTCAATAAGGCCAAGTGTTGAGTCTTGCATCTGGGAAAGACCAACCCCATGGATCAGTATTGGTTGGGGACTGACCTGTTGGAGAGAAGTGAAGGGAAAAGAGACCTGAGGGTCCTGGTGGATGGAAGGATGGCCATGAGCCAGCAGTGTGCTCTTGTGGCCAGGAGGGCCAAGGGGATTCTGGGGTGTATTAGAAGGGGTGTGGTTAGTAGGTCGAGAGAGGTTCTTCTCCCTCTTTACTCAATCCTGGTGAGTCTGCATCTGGAATCTTGTGTCCAGTTCTGGGCCCCTCAGTTTAAGAAGGATAGGGAACTGCCGGAAAAAGTCCAGCACAGAGCCCTAGAGATGATTAAGGGGATGGAACATCTTCCTTCTGAGGAAAGGCTGAGAGAGCTGGGTCTCTTTAGCTTGGAGAAGAGGAGGCTAAGGGGTGACCTCATCTATGCTTTTAAATATGTGAAGTGTGGGTGTCAGGAGGATGGGGTCAGGCTCTTCTCAGTGAAGCCCAGTGACAGGACAAGGGGCAATGGTTGTAAGCTGAAGCATAGGAGATTCCATGTGAATACACGTAGCAATGTTTTCCCAGTTGAGGTGCCAGAGCACTGGCACAGACTGCCCAGAGAGGTTGGGGAGTCTCCTTCTCTGGAGGTATTCAAAACCCATCTGGACACGCTTCTGTGTGAGCTGGTCTGGGGAATCCTGCTGTGGCAGGGGGGTTGGACTAGATGATCTTTCGAGGTCCCTTCCAACTCCTAACATTCTGTTATTCTGTGATATTTCCCTGGGGCTGGTAGACACACCATCTTCCTGCTGAGATGTACTGACTTCCTGAAACTCCATCTGTAATAATCCCAAGGCAAGCTTCCAAAATTAGACTTAGTGATGAACTGTTCTGTCAATGCACCTGCAGAGAGCCAGCCCTAATCCTCCTTTTCATGCCCAGTTTTCCCAAGCAGCAGATTCCTCCTTCCACCTGAAGGCAGGCAAATGTTTTGTGTTTCCTTACCACCTGTTAACGAGTCAGCATAGACTGTCCAGATGATATATGGATGGTTCATGCAAAGGCTTTCAGCCACTCAGTCTTTTTGCCAAGGGAATGGACAATATTATTCTATGCAAATATCTCCCTATAGGCTTTCTCTTCCATTGTCTCCTGGTAATTCAGGCTTAGGCCTGGGAAACATTCCATTGGGGAATATTATTCCCCAAGAAAAATGTAAAATGTTTGATTTTCCCTAGGAAAATCAGAATTTTTTACCTCATAATTTTTCTTTCTGGAAAGCTGAAGTGCCACAAGTCTGGTTAGGTTCTCAAAGGCAGAAATATGGCAATTCCTTTAAGCACTTTTATTTTAGGGCAATTTACTTTTCAGATACATTAACTTCAAAGGCCTTGATGAAACAGCAGAGCTGTCATCCAAGTGCTTTACTTGTTTATCTTTGAGCAGACTCCCTCAGTGCATCCCATCCTCCATACCAGTGTGAGACACTACAGGAATTGGTTCCAAATGGAAATTCCCACATGCTGTGACCCTTAGAGCATGCTGAAGCAAATTAAAAGAGAGTGCTGGGAGATCACAACCTGCTGACACTTCCCTTGAGGACAAGGCAAGTAACAAAGTGATTTTCAAGTAACTGTTGATGTTCCTGTGCCACAAATAGGTCTGAGATTGGTTATTCCCAGTGCAGACCAAAAATAGTATCTCTAAACATTCACATTTTCTGTGGAAAAAGAGTACTTTTAGTGGGGTTTTTTGTGGTTTATTTATTTATTTATTTTATTTTATGCATTCCAGTGCCTTCTGTTTCTACATGAATCATACCCTCATTCTGAGAATCTGCATTCTCTGACAAGCAAGAGATACCAGCAGGGCCATTCTCTGTCAATGCACAGTTTAGCAGTCCGAGGCCTGTCCTCACAGATGTGTTTATCAAAATAAAACTTTGGTTTGCCTTGGATGAGGAAAATAACAGAAGTGATCTGGGTCTAAGAGATTGCAGTGCATTTCCCCTTATGTGAGCTCTGCCATGTCATCTGCCTTGGACAAAACTTCTCTGAAATTCAGAAATGCCAAAGAGAAAATAAATTCATTCCTATTATTCAAAAGCTCTGCTTATGCAGACTCTTCTGAAATACTTCATCAGAAATTTGGGTAGCAGAGGAACATACTGCAAGTGCCAATAGGTATTAGACCTCAGTAGTGGAAGGATGACACATCAGAAAAGCAGAAAAAACCCCCTGTTTCTCATCAACCCCTACATGTAATAAAAAAGTAGAAACATAATAGGGGAGATTTTATGTTCCTCCACAGGACATTTTAAATGCTGTCACAACTGTTGCACAGTTACCCTTAATTTCCCTGGAATACAAACAACTGCATAGCTCTAAGGAAGGACCAGAGCAAGCATGACAAAAGGGCAGTGTCATACTTCAGTCAGATCACAAGCAAAGGTAGCAAAGGTAGCAAAGGATACCTGGCTAGCTGCAACACAGCAGACCAAAGCATCAAACCTTAAGGCCAAGAGAGGTCTGAATGGAAAGCCAAAGAGGTTAAATCTGTCGTAGGTGCATATGCACAAATAGATCTTCATAAATATTTGTGCTGGCAACACTGATGAGAAAAACAAGTGACAAAAATAACTGTTAGCTCCTTCCTCCAGTAAGATGCAATGCTCCTGAAATAGAAAGTAAAACTGCAATGATATAAAGCTAAAGGAGGAGAAGAATCAGACCACAAGGCAACAATAGGCAGAAGGGCTCAAGTTCTAGCTGGCACCTCTAGAAAGACAGTCTTGTGGGGTAGCTTGCTCTTAGCCACACTACTCTCTCTGAGGTAAAAAAACCATTGGAATCTGTGTCTGAGGTAGCTTTAATACACTGTGTACTGGCAAGTGGATCCTGGGATAGGTGGAGCACACTGGTCACACATTAGTAGCAAGTACATTTGCTACAGAACCTCTTTGAGGTCAATATGATCTGATGTGTCTCATACTAGAGATACTTCTCTCATAGCAATAACTCTGCTTTGTTAACCCCAGTGGGCACGTCCCAGATCCGCATCAAAGCAAACACAATGAAGAGTCAGGGTCACTCAGCCTCTCATGGTTTCTTACTTTTTTTTCCCCTTTGGTCTAAAGCCATTCATTTGTTCCCCAATATAGACTGCAACAACTTGCACCTCTTGCTTTATACCAGAGATGTTTACATGTACTACTTCTAAAAGACATCTTGAACACAGATGTTCACAACAGTTGGAAGAGAGGAGTGATAACACTCTTATTTCACTAAAACCAAACTTAGTAGGATGAGGGACACTCCAGTCATTAAACAATTGCACAGAAAATTCTGCTGATATGTTAGAGGAATATCTAAAGACAAACACTGATGACACAAACAGCTGAGCTGGTGGCAGCATCCAACTTGCCTAAATAAGCACTCACACGCATATAAAGTGGACAAATACAATGATCCCAGAAAGATGTAGCTAAGTGGTGTAACCCAAGTCCTTTAGTTCACTGGTGGACAGAACAAAGGCTTCCCAGCTCTCAATTCCTTAATTCACCTCTACAAACTCAAGAAGGTGGCATTTTACAGGGGGGTTGGGAAGAAGAAGTCACCACAGAAGAACATGAGTCAGATGCTTTTTACATTGCAAGCGTAGGGTCAGACAAACACTCAGGTACAGAGTCAGGTCACCAGAAAGCCACTAATTAAAGGTCAGATCCTCTATAGAGCAAATCAGCACAGCTCTATATATTTCAAGAGCAACTTATTTATCACCAACTTTTTACTTACAACTTGACAACTACAGGCATACTTGGTTAAGTGGAAATACCAGGCAGAAAATTGAAGAGCAAAGATGTTAAAATAGAAGCCTATGTTGTTTTTCATATTTGCAGATGCAGATATCTTCTGCCATAGCAATATACAGACAAAAAGGGAGGAACAGAAACATGTCAGTTACCTGATTTCAGTAGATAGGCAAGATGAACAAGCCAGGACTCAATCATACACTCTTCAATATTACTGAAAAAAATTATTTGTATAGCAATAAGTAGATATAGAAAAGCCACATCATGAGTCACATTCAAAGCTCTTATACACATCTAGGAGGCAACAGATCCTTTACTAGCAAAGTTGCAAAACACTCTGAAGAGCATATAACACTACACGCCAGCCTCCCTCCACCTTGAAGGTAGCAACCACTGATTTGGCTAACATCTAAACAGCTTTCCTTCATAACTGTACTTCCTAGCCCTTGCAATTTAGAGACTACAGCTTGGCATATAACTGTTCAACTCATATGTAGCTTCCTTGACTCCCTGTGCTTCTCCGTCCAACTCTGTGAGAGCCAGAAACCCTGTAATTTGTGTGTAGCTGGCTGGCTGGCAGAACACATCAATGTCCTGAGTTCACTTTGGTCTGAGTAGTCCAAGTGACAGGAATCCATTTTGAGGGTGATGAACTCCCAGAAGCTACCTTCAAAGAGGGCAGCAGAGTCAAACATCAAACACAATGCTTTGAAGTGTGAGATCAATTGAGGCATCCCTCCTTAGCATGCAAAACCACAGCTGGGAATGGCAGATGTGCCTCCTTGTACATCTGCTTTACCACAGTGAGGACCTACACTGTTATCTTGGCTATCACACTACATATATGTCCTGGTTTGGGTTAAAATGTCCTGGTTTGGTTAGAACAGAATTAATTCTGTTCAGTGATTTTATTTTCTAAAAAGTATTCCATCCCATATACATCATATTCAGTATCAGTTCCCCCACCACCACCTTGCCAGAGCTACCTGAACTTCCCCTGTAAAACCTGAAGTTTCTGAATCTTAAGTAAGGACCCTGCCCCCAGGGGGAAACGGAAATCAGAGATTTCTGGGACCCTGGCTGGAGGGCTGGGATTTTAGTCTGTACTGGGTGCTTGGAGGTAGCTAAACGGTGTGGATTTGCTACCGGGAGCTAGCTGTTTGGACTCGTGCTTGGGCTGAGAGCTAAAAGCATGGCTGCCTGCTTGAGCTGGGCTGAAAGCTATTACTGGGGCTGAGAGCGTGGTGACATAGTTATCATAAAAAGTGGGAGCTGGGCTCAGTATTTGGGTCCTGTATATATTTATATATGTTTCATTTAACATTGTTATTATTATTAAAGTAGTTTTAGTTTTACTTTCCAATCCAGAAGCCTCTCTGCCCTTATTATCCCCTATCTCTTCCGGTTGGGGGGAAAAGGGGAGTAATAAGGAACATCTGCCATGGGTCGGTAATAGGTTTAGCCTCTCCACCCACGACAATATAGCACTCATCTTTCTGCATAACAGTCTTCTAGTAGGAAGGGGAGATAAAGTCTGTGTGCAAACAGCTATACACTCTCAATGACTGCATATATGTACGCAAGATCAGATAGTAAAGGGTAGCTGAGAAGTCTGCCTCTAGCAGCAGGTATCACTGAGTGCTTTCAAAGGAATATCAGGATTAGGATACATGTATGAGTCATTTTTCTGCATATCTTCTGAGCTCAATTAGTAAACCATTTAGAGGTTTCTTAAGTTACATCAGGGCTCACCAGGTTATGAATATCTCAACCTCTATGTGTCAGATCCGGTTTTTAATGTATTAATGCTCTACAACATCTTGAAACAATAAAATCCCCAGTTTAATCACACATTCCTGACACCTTTAACTCTTTCTTAGGAACTCTACACAAAAAGGCCATATTGCCCATATATATATATATATGAAAAGTTCACAGCACACTAACTCTGCCTTCCAAGGGCAGATACAAATTCACAGCACAGGCTTGAGGGAAAGCTCACAGTACCAGAGAACACCCACCATCTCTTTCTTAAAAGTGCACTATTATCCCAGAGAAAGAAGGACAGCATGCAAATAGGGGAAATCTGGCATCTCTTGTGGGTGAAACCACAAAAAGCTTTGTGAGGCTTCCTTTTCCTTCCTTCCTCTTATTCTGCCCACATACACTCGGTGCAATTCAAGCACAAAGGCAAATAAGGGAAAACAACTGAAGATTACAAGGGATCCTCTCAGAGAGAAAACTGCAAAACATGAGACACTAAGTTGCAGGCTGGTGAGTGGATGACTCCTACTAACAGAAAGCAGCTGTTAAAAAAAAAAGATGTTTTATTCTGAACAGGTGCTTAACTCTACTAAGCTGCTCTCCTTCGAGAGTAATTCTCCTGGTTCTCTCTATGTTCATGCTTCATGCCTGATGCCATGAAGTAGAGTGTGGAGCAGACTGGAGACCTAAGTCTGTTAATTATAGAATCATAGAATTATTATGGTTGGAAAGGACCCTCAAGATTATCTGGTCCAACCGATAGCCCTACACTACTCTTATCCCTAAATCATCCCCTGAAGAACCACATCCATCCTCTTCTTAAAAACCTCCAGGGATGGTGACTCCACCACCTCCCTGGGCAGCCTATTCCAATATCTCACCACTCTTTCAGTAAAGAAATTCTTCCTAATATCCAATCTAAACCTACCCTGGCACAACTTAAGCCCATTCCCTCTAGTCACAAGGGAGAAGAGGCCAACACCCGCCTCCCTAGAATGACCTTTCAAGTAGCTGAAGAGAGTGATAAGGTCTCCCCTCAGCCTCCTCTTCTCCAGGCTAAACAACCCCAGCTCCCTAAGCCTCTCCTCATAAGGCCTGTCTTCCAGACCCCTGACTAGCTTAGTTGCCCTTCTCTGCACCCTCTCTAGTAGCTCAATGTCCTTCCTAAACTGCGGTGCCCAAAACTGCACACAGTACT
>VWZX01012376.1:0-11262 GCA_013399015.1 Galbula dea
CCACAACCTCTCTTGGCAACCTGTTCCACTGTCTCACTCTCCTAACAGTGAAGAACTGTGTCCTAATATCTAATCTAAATCTACCCTTCTCTAGTCTGCATCCATTCACCCTATTCCCATCACTACCTGACCTCCTAAAAAGTCTCTCACCAGCTTTGTTGTAGGCCCCTTTCAGATACTGGAAGGCCACAATCAGGTGTCCCTGAAGCCTTCTATTTTCCAGACTGATTATGATTGTATAAGTTGCACTTCCAGTTTTCACTGCGAGCCTCATGGAAAAGGGAGACATAATTAACTCCATGTTGTAAAATGCATAGCAGGGCTTGCATGAACTGCATCCAACTCTGTTTTATTCTTCATTGGAAGAAAGCAGCAAACACTTTTATAAGAAAAGGAGTAATAAGCAAACAAGAAAATATTCGTAAAAAAAGGGAAAAGGTCAAGAACTTAATCCCAGCAGGATATTATGTCACTTCTATTTAATAATATTTGTTATTACAAGTGTAAAGGGTTGCACTGGTCTCTCTCAGAATTGTATTGATTGTTGCCATTGATACCATACCATGGATATGAGTAAGAAATCCCTACATTGCCTGTAACTTTGGGGAAGGAACAAAAAGATTTCATAGTTTCATATACATTATTTTCCTGTACATTGGTTTTGGCATTGAATCCACTCTTGGATCCCTCCCCTGAAAAGACACTCCCAGTCTCTTTTAAGAAAAGGACAGCAATTCAGGTGTCCAGGAATAGATATCCATTGCCTTTTCAGGTATCATTTTTAAAGCTATCTGCTTGGCCTTCAGTTGCTGTTCAAATACCTGAAGAACAGCAGGTCTTGTGTCATGTCTGCTGGCCTCATGAGGGCATCCTGATGGTCCTGTATGTTTAGAATATATCGGACACTTGTTCATTCCTGAGCTCTCTCCCACTGAGTTAACAAGAGAAAAAAGTGTTTTCTTTGTCCAAAAAAAAAGTAGCATGGCATAGCTGCATTTCAGTTTTCATAGCAATTTTCCCTCTGACCCTGAGAGTAGCCTTTTGTGACAGTTCATGCTGCTTCTTCTTGCCACAGTTCCCTAATATGAAAGAGAGGATAATTTCTCGAGATTTTCTGTACAAAGAATCACAATATCCTGCAGTCAAGATACTGTGTGTAATATGTTATTATTGTTTAACCTGAAGAAATTAATTGGTTATATTCTCTTTCAGAACTAAGTAAACATTACAAGTCTTCATAAAAGAAGAAAACTTTCTCTTTTTTTCTGTTCTGTGTGGTTTTTTTTCCAACTGTTTGCTGTTGCATAACATTTATCTCAGTAGAGTCTGGTTTTATGAGAAAAGCTTTTTAATGCAAAGATGTACCAGCTTCTGTGTAACTGCAGAGCTCTGATGACTTACACAGTAATAGTAGCTTCTAATCATTTCTGATTCTGTCATGATGCAGAATATTGTAGGGTTTATTTATTTGGTAATACATTGGCTGTTTCCAGAATTTCAGCTGGTATGTGTAAAATAGGTGCATTAAAACAGTCATAGAGTCGTTTTGGATAAGAAAGGAAAACAGAAACATTTCTGTATTAAAATAAAGCAGTCATACTGGAGAATATGAGCAAAATATTCTGAACTGAGTGCAGAGACTCAGTCTTAATCAATTGCTAGAAATACCAAAGTGACAATTATTTGCAATAGGAAGCAAAACTGCATAATGAACAAAGTTTGTTACATTTCAGTGAAAATCAAAGCAAAAGCTAACTTCTGAAAATGTTGTCCAAGACCATAAAGCTGTATTTATGTACTTTAGGAAATATGCATATGCCTTGATGTGCCATGGATTTAAAATAAAGCACAGTTACTGGATTTTGTGCATTTCACAGGTAGTTTTGTCACTTACTATGAAAATCTGAGCATATTGTTATTCTATGCTACACTTGTCCCAGCTGAGTTTTTGTATAGAAATCTTTAGGGCAGCTTACCACACTGACCAGCGTTGGCTTACCATACTGACCAGTATGTCAAGTACAGCAGCCATAGACAAAAAGGTCTTACTACAATTTAAGGGCTCCTGATTTATAGAAGTCCTTGCTGGATGGACCTACAGTCTATTCATAGAATCATAGAAACATAGAATGGCTGAGGTTGGAAGGGACCTTGAAGATCATCTAGTTCCAACCCCTGTGCCATGGCAGGGATGAGTCTATTCAAATCTATGCAACGATTTTTATAAAATCTCAAAGTAAAATTTGTCTGGCAGGTTTTATAAATCACAAAGGGAACATGCAAAAAATTTTATCAGTAAGACTTGAAGAAAAGACTAGTCTTTCTTGATATTGGGGTAAGTTACTTGTTTGGGGTTTTTTTTGTTGTTGTTTTAATAGATAATAATGATGTTAATCTCTGGTGAATTATTTCAAGATTAATGCAGAAAGGGTGTTTAGCCACAATTTAGCATTATTGACTGTGTCATCATATGAGGCATTACTAGTTGACCATTATGTCTTGTTTGCTGTTTATAAAGACGCTGAATAGGATGTGAAACTCTATAACGCATCAGCAGGAGCAGTAGAGTTCCTGTATTTACTAGAAGGGCAAGAGGGAGGGAACCCATAACGAACAAACATAAAAAAATAAAAAGAAGAAAAAAGATTGAGCTGTGCTTTAATGAGTACCTTTGACAGCCTTCACTGTTTTGCTTTTCCGAATCTGCTAAGCTGACAGAGACCTTCAGAGTGAAGTGGCCCTCTCCCCAATCCCCAATGCCCTAGCATCACCAGCTGCTGCTCTTGAGTCAGTGGCAGGCTCTGAATTCTCTGTGAAAGCTGAAGGGCCAACTTACGGCTCCAAACCTCTCTTTTCCAGGTCATAGCTTCTTTCAGGAATGTAAATCCTCTGCTGGGAAGTGGTAGTTGATATTCCTGACAAGATCACTGGTGTTGGGAGTAAAAGACTATACATTTTTTCCGCAATCATTTGGCAAGAATAGACCTTCAAAGTACTCCAGTCTTCTCATTAACAGATAGCAAGGGTTCTTATTTATTCATCTTCTTTGCTAGAAGCTTCAGCTATCATGAAAAGGCTATGCTTATTCATATCACAGTGTCACCTCTTTTTGAGAGAATGATTTGCAAGGAAAGCAATAGAAACTGTGTCTGTATTGCTTTCTATTTCTATGATGAGGAAAAAAAAACAATTATTTTTAACACTAAGTGTTGAAATCTATGGGTTTACATTTCATTTGATGGTAGTGGTCACATTTGACCATATGTAGTTTCTTTATATCTTTCATTATACAAATGGTCAATTTTCCAGATGGTAAAAAAAAGGGCTAAAGCCCCACTGAAGTCACTAGTTAACAGACAATGCAACCCAAACAGCACTGGAAGGAAAACAACCGAATTAAACAGGTGGTTTGTGGGTGCAGGTGAAATTGTAGGGAGAAGCACTCAGTTGTAATGGATGAAGTTAAACAAGGTCTTTTGCCAGCTTTCATAAAGCAGAAAATGTATTATGATATTGATCATGTCAAAGTATTTTATTCCCCAAAATAGAGTGAAAATACTGGTGGGAATCAAAAAGACAATACAGTAACACTATATTTCATTTTCTACATTTTAAACTTCATTAATAGTTTTGATTCTGCTCTTAAGATTCAGAAGGAGAAAGAGATGTCTTATGAGTAACTTTTCATTGAACACCTTATGTTTAAGGGAAAGTATGTGCTTCAAATTACAACATTGGAAGGCATCATTAAATAATAATAACAATAATAATACAAACAACTTTTACATACCATTAACCTTTTCTTCTATAGAAACTGTCAAATTCTAACCTAAGAGTAGCTGGGACAAATAACGTGGGGTTTTCTGCCTACTTCAGTTCCTTTTTTTTGGGTAGATATCTGCCTGCATTTCTTTCCATGTAGCAATAATTTTTGTGTTGAGGGGCAGGAAAGAATTTTTTTGAGTAATATTGTGGTCCTATACTAAGCAGTTCAAATGAGAAAATACTGTTGTTAAAAATAGGTGAATAAAGCAAGAAATAGTGAACAAGCTGCAGCTTTTATTTTTCTCTTTCCACTACTCAAATGAAATGCAAGAGACTATGAGAAATAATAACTGTATTTTTTTTTATTCAAGGGCAAAAATCTTCAAGCATGTAAGCTGTTTGTAAGGACAAAAAAAAGTGTGTATTATTTATTCTAAAAGAAGTAAAACCAGAGCATCAGCTTTTTCCAACCTTGAGTATATATAATAAACCAATTGAACTACCAGGTAAATCTCTCAGTAAAACACAGAGCCATTACCAAGTGCTTCTGTCCAAGTGCATACTCTGGACAGGTCCTAACCTTCAACTCTGTGGAAGGAAAGTTTCTTCAAGTGGGCTGAAGGAAACTTAATTAAGGTACCACCAACCCTTCTGGCAGAACTGATGATCGTCAGGGCTGTGGATAATGCCATGGCACATGAATGCCCTTCTTGATAAGGTCACTTGAGCTCTTCTTGCCCTGAGTGGTGGAACATATTGTATAATTAGGGTGCATGGGAGAAAAATACAAGAAGAAAATTTGTGATAAAAATTTCTTTAGTATAGCTAACAATGTCATGACAGTGGAAAAAGAGGGAAACATATTAAACAAACTTGAACCAAAAAGTGTCAACTTGTTTTGAGCTGTGAGGGCAGTTGTGGACAAGCCCTTTTGAATTAAAAACTGGGTAGATTATCCATACACTTACATTTGCATTTGAGGTCTGGTTTGACTTGTTTTCCAGTTCTTCATCCTTTTATGATGAAGGTTGAAAGGTATGTTTCTGACAAAGAGAAATTCTAGAAAATCACAGAATCACAGAATGTCAGGGGCTGGAAATGACCTTGAAAGATCATCTAGTCCAAACCCCCTGCCACAGCAGGATTCTTCCCTGACAGGGAATCCAACCCGGGCCCCGGTGGTGATACAGCCAAATCCTAACCACTAGACCACCACTTCACAAGAGACTTAAGTTGTGTATGTATGCAAGGAAAATGGCTGTTTCTTCAGACTTTGCCAATGGCAACAGCAAACCATGTAATACGGGATTTGCAAAGAAGAGGGTTGTGAACAAAAGAGGTGTTCTAGGTTTTTCTCACATTAACACTTCTTTATGTTTTTATGCAATACAAACCATCACCCTGGACTCTATTTCTATCATAGAAATGATGAATTTGATTCAGAAACCACTTCAATGAATTCTTCAGCCAATACTATGACTCAGGTCAAGCTAGACAACAATTACGCTCTCAAAATTATGAGTTTATAGCCTCAATTATGGTATTACAGCCTCATTATACTCTCAAAATTATCCAGACTTCTCAATAGTCAGCACAAAGGTTAGGAAGACTTGAAAAGTAAATGATAGTCAGTAAGCCAGAAACCATATAGTTAAGACAGATACTGATCTCTTCCCCTGGTGTAAGGAGAGAAACTGGGGAGCTGCAAAGTACCCCTGAAAGGCTGCACTTGTTATCCTTATTCATTGAGTGAACTGAGAAATCTCTCACCGATGTAAGGCATGAGGAATTGGTCTGTGAAGGACTTGCATCTATAAAGAGTCACTACTGAAATGGAATGATGTTTTGCTAGCAAAATAGCAAGTGTTATTGTAAAATCTTTCTTGGTTTTGGTTTTTTTTTTTGTGTGTGTGTGTGTGTTTTTGTTTGGTTGGTTTGATTTTGTTTTAAACAGTTATGTATATGAGATTATTTTACTTTAGTTCATTTAATCTCCCTGAGCTTCTTCACCTATTATCTGAATAGGTCAAATAAGTTGATCTCAATCCTTTCTCTCATTCTGTACAGCATTCAAAAAAATGAATATCATACTTACAATATGGAGAGAAACATGTTAGCAGAGGGTTGATCTGTTCTGATTTACAGAAAAAAAATGAGGACTGAGAAACATAAACCAGCCTTGATAAAACAAAAAGCATTAGGTCCATAATATTTTCCTGAAACATTAAGGCCTTCTTCAAAACAGATCATAATCATTTCCCTGAAAAATCAGTTTTAAGCAATCCATTGCTCAAAACATATCAAAGTTTTAATGAGGAGAAAAAACAGAAAAAATCTAATCCAAGATCTATCATTCTTTCTTTTCAGTGCTATGGTGTTAGAAATATTAAAGACCCACAGCTCACTGTACCAAACAATGTATTAATAAGGGTGAAAATTTTAAAAATTACTAATAATTTTAAGCATCAGAGCTCAGGTGTATTAAAGCTATCTGACTTTCAAAAGGAGAGTGTTCAGTAATATCAAAACAAATCCTACTGAAGGAGCTGCAAAGCTAGAATTGAATTGTGAGGTTATTCCAAAATCGTTAATGACTTTGATAAACCTTAACCATGACCCTTTCCCATAGCCCTTTGAAACATGCCACCCTTTCACATCTTGACTTAGTAGGCTGCTATCTGGAGCAAGGAACTGATCTCTGTTCCTATTTTCAAGGACCCTGAGAAATGATCAATGCCATGCAAACAAATGAAGAAATAAACCTCCCATGTTATCTGTCTGTCAAGAAAAGTGACTATCTCAAGGTAGCTTAGCAAGTGTTATACTGAGTTTTAAATTGTTTCTCTGTCTGCTCTGACAGTCAATAAAATACAAAAAATATTGCAGCTTTTGCAGTTTGGCGTACATTGCTTTTGGTCTGCTAAGACTTGAGTTGTTTTTATTCACTACCCTGTCAGTCAAGCCTTGAATATTGAGAGATTTCTAACTTATCCCTTGAAATGTATCATGATGGATAGAAGGTGACTATAGGCATTCAGCAGCAGATAGAGAGGTAGAATTCTCCTCTTCATCACCTAAACCAAAGATGAATGATTTTGTACAAAAATAGACCTGTGTTGTCCTGACCCTTGGAATCTTCTGTTGGCACAAACTCTGTATGATCATCTAGCAAGGCTACTCATCCACTCCACAGAACTGTAGCATTGTTTGAGCTGAGAGAGCAAGGATATTTCAATGTTTATTTAGCCATAGAAAAGAATTCTACTTTTATCACCTGAACATCATACAAAAAGTTTACTTTCTGTAATCTAACTGACCCACATGAGGCAACTCATGGCCACAGAGGCCATAGTTACATCTTTAACAATGTCAGGAAATACTGCTGCTCTGAAACTCAGTGTCCCACTTTGAAATCTTTGAAACAGTACCTGGTGTGGTATCTAACATATTCCCAAATTATTCTGGGACACAGTGCAGTAGTTATCACATGCAAGGGACCATTGAAAATATGAAATTTGAATGTAGTCACTCTCTTTCAGAGGGTAAGAAAATGTTAGTACTATGGATATTGATGTATCTGTTTCCAATGGCTTCCATGGCTGGGAGTGGTTGTGGGTAAATGTAAGTTATTGGTATGATTGTAGCCTTAGCTAATGACTAATTCTGATTATTTGTCTCAAATAATAAATGCTGTTGAAATAACTTTATTAAGGTTAGAAAGGTATACTATCTAAAAGTAGGAAATACTAGAAAGAATGTTGGTGGTGTTCTGTTACAGCTTGCTCCTATATAGCCCTTTGGACTAGTCTTTGGTTGACCACACAATACTGATTGCCCAGGATATCACACTTCCAGGTGCACAGATAAGGACTGATATTCATTTAAAGTTCTTTCATTCAGTTCCAGCTGTGTACAAACTGTCTGTACTCTTTGGTGTGCCACTATACCAACCTGTTTTTTGTCATCTTTATGAAGGTTTCATTGTTGCGACTCATGTTTTAAATAAAAACATCCCCAAAGCCTCCAGAAACTCATCTATAAGAAGACTCTTCAAATGTGAATGCACTCAAATAGCAAAAATGAAAAAAAAATGGAAAAAAAATTCTCACAGTAAGAGCATTTGCACTTTTTTAGCAATATATACTGATGGAGAGATATATAAAAATGTATCAAACGTAGTATGACCTTATTTAATATGAGTCTAAGGACATCTCTTTGGGTTCATATTAGCCACACTTACATAGACAAGAATCCTTCTGAATCTTTTGTTCTCTGTAAAAGAAAGATTTCCTTAATCTAACTCTTGACATATACTTGTGAATAAATGTTTTTGAGCTCCCAAGGGGGCCTTATCTTTGCCCCATTGGGTTACCTGCATGAATAAGACTTCTTTGTTTTAGATACTCTTTAGCATCAATCCTTTAAAGTTCTAAAATGCTATATATTTTTCCTAAGCTCTAAATGATCCTAAAAGTTATCTTATCTTCACATGCTTGTTACCTGTCCTCATACATTTGCCATCTGAAGACTTCATATAATTTCTAAGAGAAAGCCATATTAAAAATCTCCAACGTGAACTTTTAAATAATTGAATTTCATACTCACCTATCTGTATTAGAAGAGTTTATACAGTACAGTTTTAACAGTAGGATTGATATAGTGGCAGTATATGATAAATAAATTTGAGCACATATCTTCAACAATTATTTTGTTGATGTTGCTGAATACACATATAATATACGGAGAGGTGTGAAGATATATGTCTGATTGCCATCAAAATAATCAGAGCATTTAATGATACAGAAAATATAGGAAGTCATACTGTAGTTTATGGTTCATGTAAGAGGGGTCATCCAGGCCCTCAAAATTGAAATTATGCTTTTAAAACCACCATAAATGAGTCAGAAACCTTCAATTAGATGCAGTAACTTCTTCAATAATATTTGAATGAAAAGTAAGTCTCATTTAATAATGAAACAGGAGAAAGACTGTGGCTGGTGTAATATAGTATAATCTTGAAGTATAGGAAAGATAAAGACTAATGTAGTCATTAACTGAGTGCACTGAACAGCTTAAAGAGAGAAGGCAATGGCAATAAGAAATCGTGTCTTACCTTCCTGCAGGGTTTTCCATCATATGATCTCAAAGTACCTGGCAAAATAATAGCAGTGATTTGCACCACTTCTGGGAGGGATGCTGTCATTATAGCAGTACTTGATTATCTATTTCAACATTTGCAACTCTCACAACCCAATGCACTGAACAGCCTATTCACTGAATATTGCCAGCATTTCCTTTGGCTACCGTTCCTGTTTTGCCGCTCTCAGGATACATGTACTTCCCCAGACACTCTGTTCCTCCCCCCCAAGCTTTCCTTGACTCACATGGAATCTATAAGCTTACTTTCTAGGGAAGGAATCTGAAATCCTCCCTTCACTATGTGCCCATAGGAGTAAGAGTTGAAACAGCCAAACATAGCTATCATAAAACTATTACTTGGAATAACAAGGAGAAACACTGAAGAAAAATAAAGTGGTTGTGACTTGAGCATTTAATTCTGAGCAACCAAACGCAAGGAATTATGCTGCTGGTTTGGGGTTTATTTTTTGTAAAATAAACCAGAATTGTAAAACTGGTTACTGGATCAAATTTTAAGCCTATATGAGGAAATGATATATCTGCCTGGGTGAGGGGCCTGTGGAAATGATCTAGAGCTCTAGAGTAATTCCAAACAGAGTCTTCTGTGAAAATACAGCTCCAGGGTAAACTGCCCCTTGAAGAATGCATTGGAATTCTATACTGCAACACTGGCTTCCTAAGTAGTGTGGACAGTATGTACCTGAAAAGAGTAATTCAGACCATGTGTTATACTGGACGCACCTGGTATTGATTGGCATCCTCTTATTAGCCCGCAGATTTCCTTAGCCCTCATGCTGGCACGTATGTTCAGAAGCAACACAATCTGAACTGGAAACTACTTAAGCTCATTCATATGCGTAATTTTGTGGTTTAGACATGTTTGAAGCAATAAAATGCAATCACTACGAAGGAAAGTTATAGCACCAGGTGTCAAGATCTACCATTTGGACACTAATCTAGTTTTTGTCCTGGAGTGGCAGATGATAACATAGTTGAGGGGAAAAAAAAAAAAAGTTCTAAATGCTCACACTAAATATTTGTACAAGTATCTTCTTCCAGCAGGAAAATATGTTGATTTATAGTTAGTATCTTTATTTTTTTCCTAAGTCGGGACAGTGAAGTGTGATTTCACATAGGCCAACCACTGTGCCGGTCCAGTTAATGGACACGGGGTAGACCCGAAAAGAAATCCTTCCCCAAGAGCAAAATTAAGACACAAACGAGGTCAAATGCCAGAAATCACTTAGGGTTTATTAAAATTAGAAAGTTAGAGAGATAGAATAGTAGGACAGAGGACAAAAAAAGGAAAAATTAGACAGAGAGACAGAACAGAGAGCAAGAGGGCATAGTTACACCACCATGGATCGGGTCCAGCAACGTCTCAAGGGTCCAAAGTCCTTCTACTCCTCTCCAGGCGGTGGGTGATCACACACCCTTGGGAGATTTTCTCCACAGTTTTTATAGGAAGTGCTACAGGATGCGGTCCTACTGATCCTTAAGATGAAGGGAATATCCTTCTGGTTCCTGCAGACTTCTCATGAATATGCTCCTCACGAGATATTCACACATCTGGGTATTATCTCAGAGTCCTTCAGATTTTCCATGAATATGTCCATGCATCCGGACCTTATCTGAAGGACCTTAATGTCCCACGGGTTTGGTATCCCTCAGGTTTCTTCAGACTTCTCATGAATATGCTCCACATGAGAGGTCCACACACCTGGGCCTTAACTCCCAGGCTTCATTGCATGAGTAATTAGGCCTCATTGTCCTGTACTGCAGCTCTCTAATCTCTGGCTCCAGGCAAATATCTGGCATTGTCTCTTCCGACAATGCTAATCAATGATCAATCAAGCTTCGAGACATTAACCCGCAGTCTCGTCTAGCATTGCCTTAGATAAGTCAGAGGTTTCAAACAGTCTTTGACTGTCAGAGGTTTCAAACACTTTCTTACAACCACATTACTAAACATTTCTCTTTAATGTGTTTATCTTACTAATTTTACATTCTTAGTAATTCTTTATCCATGTATGTATTCTGTATTCCTGTAGATACACATGCTAACACACAGCTTTGAAGATATAAATATGGCAGACAGTGTCACCTGTTTGCTGATAATCTATACAGTTTACCAACCCCAAATCACTTCTTGTACAGTGCACTTGGCAGATGAGATCCATTTTTCACCCTAAATCAATGCGGAATAACTAAAAAGATGGTAATCAAAGGTTATGTTTAATAAATCACTGGGGTTATGTCTGTAATGGAGCTACGGCTTTGACTAACATTGGTATTGTTGTTCTGTGACTAAATTCTTACCAGGCCTTTCCTTTCCTTTCCTTTCCTTTCCTTTCCTTT